>CAWUFW010024318.1:0-62351 GCA_963921515.1 Calotriton arnoldi | reverse complement strand
CCTACCACAACTACCACCCTTGCCCAGGGGGCTGGATGCCTACCACTACTACCACCCTTAGCCAGGGGTGCCAGATGCCCACTACCACCCTTACCCAGGGGGGCTGGATGCCTACCACTACTACCACCCTTAGCCAGGGGGCTGGATGCCTACCACTACTACCACCCTTAGCCAGGGGGTGCCAGATGCCCACCACCACTACCACCCTTACCCAGGGGTGCTGGATGCCTACCACTACTATCACCCTAAGCCAGGGGGCTGGATGCCTACCACTACTACCACCCTTAGCCAGGGGGTGCCAGATGCCCACCACTACTACCACCCTTACCCAGGGGGGCTGGATGCCTACCTCTACTATCACCCTAAGCCAGGGGGGTGCCAGATGCCTACCACTACTATCACCCTTAGCCAGGGGGGCTGGATGCCTACCACTACTATCACCCTAAGCCAGGGGGGTGCCAGATGCCTACCACTACTACCACCCTTAGCCAGGGGGGTGCCAGATGCCCACCACTACTACCCCCCTTACCCAGGGGGGGCTGGATAACTACCACTACTACCACCCTTACCCAGGGGGGGCTGGATGCCTACCACTACTATCACCCTAAGCCAGGGGGTGCCAGATGCCTACCACTACTACCACCCTTAGCCAGAGGGGTGCCAGATGCCCACCACTACTACCACCCTATGCCAGGGGGCTGGATAACTACCACTACTACCACCCTTAGCCAGGGGGTGCCAGATGCCCACCACTACTACCACCCTTACCCAGGGGGCTGGATGCCTACCACTACTATCACCCTAAGCCAGGGGGCTGGATGCCTACCACTACTACCACCCTTAGCCAGGGGGTGCCAGATGCCCACCACTTCTACCACCCTTACCCAGGGGGCTGGATGCCTACCACTACTACCACCCTTAGCCATGGGGGTGCCAGATGCCTACCACCACTACCACCCTTACCCAGGGGGCTGGATGCCTACCACTACTATCACCCTTAGCCAGGGGGCTGGATGCCTACCACTACTACCACCCTTAGCCAGGGGGTGCCAGATGCCTACCACTACTACCACCCTTACCCAGGGGGCTGGATGCCTACCACTACTACCACCCTTAGCCATGGGAGTGCCAGATGCCTACCACCACTACCACCCTTACCCAGGGGGGGCTGGATGCCTACCACTACTATCACCCTTAGCCAGGGGGCTGGATGCCTACCACTACTACCACCCTTAGCCAGGGGGTGCCAGATGCCTACCACTACTACCACCCTTAGCCAGGGGGTGCCAGATGCCCACCACTACTACCACCCTTACCCGGGGGCTGGATAACTACCACTACTACCACCCTTAGCCAGGGGGTGCCAGATGCCCACCACTACTACCACCCTTACCCAGGGGGCTGGATGCCTACCACTACTATCACCCTAAGCCAGGGGGCTGGATGCCTACCACTACTACCACCCTTAGCCAGGGGGTGCCAGATGCCCACCACTACTACCACCCTTACCCAGGGGGCTGGATGCCTACCACTACTATCACCCTAAGCCAGGGGGGCTGGATGCCTACCACTACTACCACCCTTAGCCAGGGGGGTGCCAGATTCCCACCACTACTACCACCACCCTTACCCAGGGGGCTGGATGCCTACCACTACTACCACCCTTAGCCATGGGGGTGCCAGATGCCTACCACCACTACCACCCTTACCCAGGGGGGGCTGGATGCCTACCACTACTACCACCCTTAGCCAGGGGGGCTGGATGCCTACCACTACTACCACCCTTAGCCAGGGGGGTGCCAGATGCCCACCACCACTACCACCCTTACCCAGGGGGGGCTGGATGCCTACCACTACTATCACCTCTACCCATGGGGGGCTGGATGCCTACCACCAACACCACCCCCACTCATAGGATGGACAATGCATGACACAACCAGCACACCACAACCTAGGGAATGCAAGAAAAAGACATCCCCCCAACACCATGACAAGCGTGTGTAGACTGTATCAAATGCCTACAACACTGAACATGACTTTGAACATACAATGTGACCCCCTATCACATGTGCCACACATATATGTGTGTGGCCCCCACAATGCAAGCAGGCCATGACCAATGTGGCAATGGGGTCCAAACCCCCATCATCACAGTGACCAAAAGGTAAGTGTGGGGTCCATAGCTGAAGCACATTTTGAACATTGTGGCAATGGGGTCCAAACCCCCATCATCACAGTGACCAAAATGTAAGTGTGGGATCCATAGCTGAAGCACATTTTGAACATTGTGGCAATGGGGTCCAAACCCCCATCATCACAGTGACCAAAAGGTAAGTGTGGGGTCCATAGCTGAATCACATTTCGAACATTGTGGCAATGGGGTCCAAACCCCCATCATCACAGTGACCAAAAGGTAAGTGTGGGGTCCATATCTGAAGCACATTTTGAACATTGTGGCAATGGGGTCCAAACCCCCATCATCACAGTGACCAAAAGGTAAGTGTGGGGTCCATAGCTGAAGCACATTTTGAACATTGTGGCAATGGGGTCCAAACCCCCATCATCACAGTGACCAAAATGTAAGTGTTGACAAAGAAAAAGCTGCAACTGCCAAACTGCATGGATGATTCCTGGTCACAGAACATAAAACACATCAGTGGCAAAGTAGTGCATGTGTCCCATTGCAACATAGATTGGGGGAGGCAAATACTGCAGTGCAAATAAGACATACCTTTGGCCATGTGCAGACAAACAACACCCATGGGGGCTGACACAGTCAACATTCATCAATGACACAATGACAGAAGTGACCATCAGAATGCAGACCCACATATTTGCACCAATGGGCACACAAATGCAGATACCCTGTGGAGACTGTAGATGTGAGGTGAACAGATACCATACCATGGCAGCAATGGGACACACAAACCATGATCATTGTGCTGACTGATGACCTAGGAGTCCCAGGGACAGCAGGGGAAACCCACCAAACTACATACAGCCAATGGCACACCTAAGATATGCCAATGCAGTGGTGCAGATGCACAAACACAAACAGGCAGACCCACACTGCACATCAAACACAACAGGTGAGGGGGGGTGCCAGTGTCCCCAGGCAACCACACAACACATGAGGAGGCCTGAATACCAATCATACAGATGTGCATACAGTGCCACACAAAGGTAACTCATGGATCCAAATCCCCTATGTGGGCAATCAGGCATTGTCAGATGAGAGGGAGCACAAATCACACATGTCACACAGGCACGTAGGAACAGCAACTGACACAGCAAGACACAGACACACCACAGCACTACCCCCAGGGCCCCCACAATGTGGTGACCCTGGGCTGCATTACAATCCCACTGTGATGACAAAGCTAAATGTCGTTCACACTGTGAACCACAGTCATGTGTCCTGAGCAACAAACTACCATCACACCTACACAAGCACAAATCAATCAGCACGGCCAGTAAGCCAAGGCCAACATGGAGGCAGGGGTCTAGCCGGGCAACAACTCTCATCTGCACACACTCAACACCACACACCTCGACCTCCAACAATGTGCAGCAGTGAAGCACACATGCACTGGTGACATTGCACATGCACCCATGACAATTCCAGGGTGGTGGGTGGGAACCAAGGTGCAGAAACACATCACACATGGCCACTCAACAAGACTCCTGAATGTCTGACACACTGCACACTACGCTGTACATGGACATGACGGCAATACCACACCAACCAATGGGATCCCAGCCACAGTCACACACCAATGAAGAAGCCAAGGTCACCCACAAAGAACACACATAGACAACAACCAACATTGCAGCCCGGACCCTGAGGAGTGCCAGCAGTCACACACACAACGTGTCACAATCACTGAAAGATAACACAAACTGGAAATCACATGACAGGTGCAAACAACAAGTGCCAAGGGGAAACCTGACTGTGACCCATCTGCGTCTGCACACAAACTCAGCCCTGACAGCAAACACACCTATGGGTGACACCCTGATGACCAGTAATGTGCCATGCACCCACATCACAGAGAACCCAGGGAGAAGACTTTGGGGGAACATAGGTCAACTCAGCAAGCATCACAAACAGGTACAACACTAGGGATCACAGCATGCACAGCAAAACGGAAGTGAACACACAGACATGCTCATACAACACACACCTTGGGCGCAGGCAATGTCACAGGAGTACACACTGCCATGAGGGGACTCCACTCCTGTGTGAGGAAAGCTGTGCCATATGTTGCCTCAGTAGGGCCCCATCATGTCAGCTGAGCACTTGGTCACACAATCAACAATTAGCACCAAATGAAGGCTCCTGTCACATCAGCCTGGTCATGGAAGTGCCAACGAAATCATCAGCACAGATCCAACACACTTGTATAGCAATGTTGCACTGACAACACAGATGAGTCCTTCCCCATTGATGCCCAAACCTGCATGTCCAGTGGAGATGGCCACACGGTCAGGGAAGTAGACGAATTGAACAATGGCAGGCACAACAGATGTGCAGGGGTGGAAGCCACAGATGTGAAATTGCTAATGTAAGTAGGAAATCCCATTGCCAAATACTGAACACATGACACCCTCAGATGCTGCTATGGATGACATGGATACACCACAGGATAGGACACATTCCCCCTGGACCACATGTGTTCCTGCACAGTAACACTTCATTATCATGAGACCAAATATCACCATCACTGCAGCAAGGGCATGGTTAGCATCATCAACAACATGTACATCAGAAGCATAAGCACTAGAGAACAGAAAGTTGCTTTATTCAGCATATGTGTGTTTAAAAGTGAAAGTCCAGAAAAACACAAAGGCCAATGGCCAGTCCATTGTCAAAGTCCAAACAGGGTGACAGTGGCAGATGTCACCCTACGCATGCCTGCACTCCACAAAACCAGGGACAATCCACTAGGAGGGGCCTACGGGGGGCAGGCCAGGCACCGCAGGGACAGGATCAGGGCTCACCAGGAGGAAGCAGGGAAGGGGTGGTGGGTGCTGGAGAGCCACTGACAACTGCAGTGGAGGTGTCTGACATGGTGTGTGCCGGCACAACTGGGGGCATGACTCAGATGTTGTGGGTGCCGGCACGACTGCAGTGGACCCTGCAGATGGAGTGGACAGGTCCGCCACTGCAGTGCCCAAGTCAGACAGGGTGGTAGTGGACTCCACTGCAGTGCCTACCACCAGGGGAGGAGAATGGGGAACAGGCAAGGTGGGCTGGACAGAGGGGAGGACACCCTCACCACATCAGTGGCACAGACAAGCGCAGCGGGGGTGTGGTGCCGGGAGAGCAAGTGGCAGGGGAGAAGGCCGGATCCTCTTGGGGATGGTATATCTGTGGGTGGGGGAACCTGGGGCAGGGTGTGGTGGGGGCACCTGTGGAGTGGGGGCCTGAGGGATGGAGGAAGGAGACCTGGTGCCTGAGCTGCAGGGCAGCGGCGGGGTCTTGCTCTTACGACTCCGGGGGGACTTGCGGGTGGGGGCCTCAGTCTGTCTGCGCCTGGGGGAGGGTGTCCGGGGCGAGGGGCACTCTGCTCCGTGTGGGTGGGCTTCCTCTTCCCCCTGAATGCTGTATCAGCTGGATCGGAGGGGAAGAGGCCGAGGTCACTGAGGAAGAGGCGCTGGGTCTTTGGGGTTGCAGGTGAGGCAAGGGAGGCAAGGGAGGGTGTTTTGGAGGGAGAGGCAACTGAGGACTGCGCAGTGCTCGTGGATGCGTGTGTGTGTTCCAGGGCCCCATCCCCTGTGAGTCTGGTTTCAGTCCCCTGACTGTGCGTGCGTGTGCGTTTTGTTTGTGGCGTGTGTGTCTGTGTGCTGGACGTGTGTGTGCTGGTGTGTGCCTGTGCCGGTGTGTGTGTGCTTGGGACGGGTAAGGTGCTGGGGAGTGTGGATGGAGCAGAGGCAGGAGGGGTGAGGGACTGTCTGAGGAGGGACACTGCTGCCGTCAGGGAGGAGTCCATGGACCTATTGCCCCTCTGTAGGTCAGACATGCCCGATGAGATGCCCTCCATGAACGACACCAGCTGAGTCAACAGAGCGGTGTGCGCATGGAGGACACTCAGCATGGCTGTCTGCCCTACATGGAGCTGGCGAAGGAGGTACACAGACTCCTCACTCAGGGCAGCAGGGGACACAGGGGCAGGGGGTGCGGTGCCTGGCCCAAAGGAGACACGCTCCCGAACATGGGAGCCTCCACGGACCTGGGGAATGGGAGCCGATGGGAGGGCGGTGGTGGTGCTGGTGGTGGCGGGGACAGCAACACTAGCTGGGGTGTGGTGGCTGCTGACACCCGCCTCCATAAGGGAGTCATCCTCCGAGCCGCTGTGGTCCTCAGCTGAGGTGGATGCTGCTGAGGACTCCTCGGTGTGGCTCCCCTCGCCCTCCGTGCCACTGGGTCCCTCCGACCACTCCTCGGCTGTTGACCCAGTCTGGCTCTCCGGCTCCTCCTGGTCCGTGGAGCTGTCCCCTTCCGTGGCCGTGGATGTATCTGCAAACAATGGGGAAACAGACAGACATCAGTCACCTGCACCAAACGCACACACCACTGTGAGCACAGCACATTACAGAGCAAGCCCTGGCATCATTAGTTGAACATTGCTAAAAGTGCCCTAACTGAACAGGAGAAGCCAATTGTCAGTCTGATGCCAACCATGGCACTCACATCCCACATGGCCTTGCACCCATCTGTCTGGTGTCTGTTGGATAGCAACACCCCAGTGTGGACACATGCACCAACTACACAGTAGTTGGACAGTGCAGAGGACACGGTGTAGCATGTGGACATGCACACATCACAACTCTTGCCACTGAGTCAGTACAGGTTTCCGGATGAAAGGGATGCCCAGAGTCAAATAGGAAATGCATGTGATGCATACCAGCGACAGACACCATGATGCACCCATGTCCTGATAGCCATCGCCACAATGGTGTGCATGTAGCACATGTCACTCCCCTGCAGGATCACCAATAAGTAGACACATGCCATGGCGGAGGCATGACTGCTAAGTCATACATCACTGTCTCAGTGATGTATGACTTGGCAGCCAGACAACAACACTCTGCACTGTGTCACAATAGTAGGTCATGGGGAATGCAAGTCCTGGAGCTGCACAAGTGCACATGTACATCCCCCACACAACACATCATCTTAACCCTCATCTGTCCAGGTCATACCGATTGGACATATGGGAGACCTGTGACACTACCCTCTGAACCTGAGCCCCTCACAATCTGCTGTGAATGGGAAACAGCTGCCTGAACTTCACATTCGCATACCCCAGTCTGCACGGGCAGCTGATCAAACACCTATGTGACACACAAGTATCGTCTCCTATGGTCACATCTCCAGTGGCATGCTGAGCCCCTACCGAGAAACACCCCAGCAGTCCTGGCAACAAATCCACAGCACACTGACACAGAGGCAGACACCTGAGGGGTCAAATCACTGCGCACAACGTGTCAGCTGATACCCGGGAGTGGGAGTACAGGTGTATTGGATGGGCTGGAGTAGGCATGACTGTCCTGCCCCACATGAATGAGGGATGAGCCCTGGACAGTGGATAGCTGGCTATGTATGTGTGACACACGTAATCTGCACACTCCTGGGGCCCAAACATTGTTCCCACCCGCTGCATGGGTGTGTGCCAGATACCCCAGGCACATGTGGTGGCTCAGCTCAGCAAGTGGACCGCATATGAAAGCAACACGCAGATTACATGTCCAAACACAGGCATTGTGTGAACAATGGACCCACCCATGATGCCCACAACAGAGTTAGGGAAACAGATGCTGTCCCCCACCTTGAGTGAAGCAAACTGCAAGGACACAGTCCCAAGTGACACAATTCCCTGAATGTAAGGGCCACACCTGGGTATCAGATGAGGAGTGGGCAGTGCACAATAGAGGGACATGGCTCCTGGACAACATGACTGCTGTACTGTGGCAGTTTAACCAGGCCAGAGGAGGGCACATAGCATGTAATACAGAGTTCACAGTGCAGTCTTTGACTCACCCCCTCCTTGCTGCTGTCTGGCCTTCAGCTGCCCATCCAGGTCTGGAAACACCACCGCCAGGATCTGGAGCATGTGGGGGTCAGGGTCCGTGTTCCGCCCCTCCTGCGAGGAGGCGACAGCTTCAGCTGGACCCGTGCAATCCTCCGGGTCCAGCCCCGAAGGTCCTGCCACCTCTTCTGGCAGTTGCGGATCCGGCGCTTGTAGACCCCCACGGACCGGACAGCCCGGACGATGTCCTTCCAGATCTCCTGCTTCCGATGGGCATTAACCTGTGAGGATGACAAAGTGAAAAGGCCATTACTACACATGCAACATATCCGTGCATGACACAGTTGTATATACATGTCTCAATCACAGGGGCACATGATGTACACAGGCAGTGCAACGCTGCCCATGGACAGTTTGCCAGAAGTCACTACATGGTATCATTGCATGGGAAGTAAAACCTTGTTCAAATGCACTGTCAGTGCACCATACCTGTCCAGTGCATGTCACTACACACTATGGGGGGTGACAACTACTCAGTGAGCCTGCTAGCCAGTGGCGTGCAGACTTTCAGCCTTGCTAGTCAGACAAAATGCACATTCAGAAAGGCAGTGCACAGAACACTCACCTGCTCCCCTGGTGTCCCATACAGCTTGCTGTACTGTGGAAGTAGGCTGTCCAGCAGGGCCTGGTTCTCCTCAAGGCTGAAGGCTGGGGCTCTCTCCACAGTACGTGCCATTGCAGGGTCCAGAGGGGGCAGAGACAGCAGCAGTGCAGTGGCAGATGTCGTCCTGGAGCATGTAGTGCAGGCAAGTGAGCTCTCAGGGGAACAGCCAGCAATATATATGTGCTGCAGAGGCAGATACTGTCCCATGTGTCCAAAGTGATAGGTCCAAGTCGTTTGCATCTTCTGAATCTGGCCAATCCATGGAATAGCAGCACCAATACACGCCCACAGCATCCTTCAAATCTTCAACTTCATGACATACATGATTTTGCAACATTGTTGTGGGTGACCAACTGAATTTCCAGCAACCGACTCGTTCGAATTTCGACAACGCGTCCGTTGCCAGGCTAGGCCATTGACAATGGGTGCGCACCGATCGGTCCATTGCTGTTCAACGCGTACAGGGGTACAACGCGTACCCGCACACATTGAATGCAATGGGCCGGCCGGGTGCACCGATCGGTCCATTGCTGTTCAACGCGTACAGGGGTACAACGCGTACCCGCACACATTGAATGCAATGGGCCGGCCGGGCGCACCGATCGGTCCATTGCTGTTCAACGTGTACAGGGGTACAACGCGTACCCGCACACATTGAATGCAATGGGCCGGCCGGGTGCACCGATCGGTCCATTGCTGTTCAACGCGTACAGGGGTACAACGCGTACCCGCACACATTGAATGCAATGGGCCGGCCGGGCGCACCGATCGGTCCATTGCTGTTCAACGCGTTCAGGGGTACAACGCGTACCCGCACACATTGAATGCAATGGGCCGGCCGGGTGCACCGATCGGTCCATTGCTGTTCAACGCGTACAGGGGTACAACGCGTACCCGCACACATTGAATGCAATGGGCCGGCCGGGTGCACCGATCGGTCCATTGCGGTACAACGCGTACAGGGGTACAACGCGTACCCGCACACATTGAATGCAATGGGCCGGTCGGGTGCACCGATCGGTCCATTGCTGTTCAACGCGTACAGGGGTACAACGCGTACCCGCACACATTGAATGCAATGGGCCGGCCGGGCGCACCGATCGGTCCATTGCTGTTCAACGCGTACAGGGGTACAACGCGTACCCGCACACATTGAATGCAATGGGCCGGCCGGGTGCACCGATCGGTCCATTGCTGTTCAACGCGTACAGGGGTACAACGCGTACCCGCACACATTGAATGCAATGGGCCGGCCGGGTGCACCGATCGGTCCATTGCTGTTCAACGCATCCCTGTACAAGTGACTGGCATATGTCACCATGCCTGTCTCAGATGAACATATGCCAGCCACAGATAGCTCCCAGGGAGTGAGGGGCACACCTACAACACCACAGCCTGTCCAAACTGTATCATAAGGCATGTAAGGCTGCATTTCCTATTGTGTGTATGTTGGTGTACATGTTGTCCTGTGGGTGTCACCTGGGGGCAGCCACCCCCAGGCTGTGCACGTGTTCATGGGGACAGGATCCTGGGTGTTACGTGTACATGACCACTGTGATGTGCAACTGTTCATATCTGTGCATGTGCCATGGTCACATTTCACGGTGGTGTATGTGTATGTCATGTCACATACCCCGTGAGTCCCATGTGGGACGGTATGTTTGAGCCAGGGTGTCCCAGTGGCACAATAGTGATGGTCCTCCACAGTCTGTGTGCATGTAGTGTTTACAATGTCTCTGATTTCATGTGCACAATGGGAGACAGTCTCCACATCCACGTTGTGTGTGCATGGACTTTGATGTTGTGCGTGTGTGTGTCACAGACGTCCATGTCTGTCCTGCAGTGGCAAGTGGAACCACTACCTGTGGGGGTCATGGTTGTTTTGCTGTGGTGTATACATGATACTCCATGTAATGCCAGTGTCCATGTGGCAATACAGGGTCCCTGGGAATGTACCTGTCGTTGAGCTGTGATGCCTGGGGCACATCTGTCCTCACATGTCACTGTGGGGGGTGATTGTGACATGGCAGCAGGAGATGGGAACTGTGACACGGCCTCATGATATCCAATGGGCCAACCTGGGACTTATTGATGCCACTTGTTGAACCGTGATGACAGATGTTGGCCATGTATGTACCATACATGTCCTTACGGAACTGCACACTTCATGTAGTTGTGCCTCATAATGATGTATGATGTGATATTGAGTGTGTTCAATGCCGCATATGTGGGGTGACCTACAATCTTGCTTTCTTCTCCTCTGCACTGCAGGGCTCCTGCTGTCCATAGACCATTCCCAGACCTGGCAACGATGGTGGAACGGGACAGCATCCGACGGTACCGCTTCACCAGGCAGCTGATTGAGGATTTGGCAGTGCAGTTGGCCCCACATTTGCAGCCTGGCCGGCCGTATCCTACAGCGCTGACCCCCAAGGTGAAGGTGATGGCAGCCCTACACTTCTTTGCCACCGGTACCTTCCAACATACTGTGGCGACTGCTGGTGGGATGTCACAGACCATGTTGAGCCGTGTGCTCCGCGATGTTTTGGAGGCAATGTTGCTATACCTGAACCGGTACATCTATTTCCCTAGACTGCAACGACTCACTGACGTGAAGAGTGACTTCTATGCCCTGGGGAGGATGCCGCATGTCATTGGCTCCATTGATGGGACACATGTGGCTTTGGTACCACCACAGGCCCAGGAGCAGGCCTACCGTAACCGCAAGCACTACCACTCGGTCAATGCACTGGTGGTGTGTCTTGCAGATATGACCATCTCACACGTGTGTGCCCGTTTCCCTGGTTCAGCACACGATGCCTTTGTGATGAGGAGTAGTCGCATCCCCAGGATGATGGCACAGATGCAGAACCAGCGTGCCTGGCTTGTCGGTGTGTACTGACTTTGTGCCATTGTGTGTGATCTGATCTGTAGTATTCCGCCCACTTTTCCAAGTCAGCTAATGTGCACTTGTCTGTCCGTAGGTGACTCGGGATACCCCAACATGCCGTGGTTGCTGACACCCCTCAGGAACCCTGTGACACCAGCCCAGATGCGCTACAATGAGGCACATGGTCGGACCAGGAGAGTGATTGAGCGGACATTTGGTCTCCTGAAGAGCCGCTTCCGCTGCCTCGACAAGACAGGAGGGTCCCTCCCATATGCCCCAGCGAAGGTGTGCAAGATTATCATCGTCTGCTGCATGCTCCACAACCTGGCAGTGCGGAAGGAGTTGCCTCTCATCCAGGATGACAATGACCAACATCCGCCACCTGTGGAGGATCCTGGCCTGGACCACGATGCCAGTGATGATGATGATGATGAGGGTGATGTCCGCACACAGCTCATCACCAACTTCTTTAGCTGAATGTGAGTATCCTGAGGTGTCATGTCAATGATGTGAGTTGGCATGATATGTGTAGGTGGTGCTCTGGTGCTGTTGGAGTGTGTCCATGGGCTACTTGACTGGATGTGTGTAGCGATGTGTGCTTACAGGTGGTCTGTACTCCCCAACAGTGTTGACATGCTAACTTGGTTCTGGGTGGGTATCTTGTAACATGTATTGTGCATGAGTTTTGCTGTTCTGTCCTGTTCTCCATTGCTTTTGACTGTGTGTCATTTCTGTCCTTCACAGGGTACTTTCAGATTCGTTTGGTCAACTGTGTCCACCGACGACGTGATTGTACTTCCAGGGTGGTAGCTGTTGTGTCCCTACAGGTGATGTGCGCCACACCCATGGACTTCCTTCCTTCTACAGTTGTTGACTGTGTGCCCGCTGCCAGGTGGGATTACCTTGCATCTGTAGTGGTTACGACATGTTGCAACTGTGTAATAAACCTGTGCTTCACTTTGTGATGTGCGTTGTCTGTGGTCACACATTTGACTGCCATTTGCTTACTGCACCTGTGGGCTACTTGACTACAACTGGGAATAGGTGTGGTGTCTGTGCATTGCACCGTCTTTCCTGGCAACATCAGTGTAGGCAATGAGTCAGATGGCCTAGGTGTGTATGTGTTGTGTAGCCCTGGTGGTGTGTCTCCCTCATATGTGTCACGTTGCCTTTACTCACATGCCTGTGTTGTACTTGCTGTTGCAGTTCGCATACACAGTGTAATTTTGCAGTTCATCATCCCCATGACAGCACCCACGTTGGAATCACAACAGAGGCAAGTATGGTGTATTAGTGTGTTTATTGTGATACATTTGTGTGAATAGTGCATAGGATGGTTAGTGCTGTACATTTATATTGCAATCAGAAGTTCCTAGGTGAATTGAAAGTCCTGGTAGACAAAATCCCCAGTATCGGGGCCACAGTTGTCTGAGACATTGGTCCAACTTGTACTCCCCATGTCATGTGTGGGAGTTGTGTTGCCGTCAACAGGGTGAACAGTTTGTGCACAAAGGTGAACATCCAGAACAGGTTCAGGCTTCCTGGGGGTTGCACTTGGCCATCGGCCTCTCACTTGCCCCTCCTCGGACGACCCCTCTTCTTTGGGGGGGCCCCTCAAGTACAGGCTGCTGCGGTGCAGGGGACTCTCCGCCAGAGTCATCCTCCCTCCCTGTGGCAGTTGCAGTTTGTTCAGCACCAGATGTTGTTGGCACACAGGGAGGTGTAGACTGGTTGCTGTTCATCTGGCGGAGGCATTGTAATATGTCCCTGTGCACCGCCGTCATCTCTTGCAGTGCGTCCCACTTGGACTCCACGCGGGACATGTGAGAGTCCAAGCGGGCATGATGGGCAGCCTGCTGCTGTTTCATGTCTCTGAGGAGCCCCACTACCTGGCTGAGATCTCCGGTGCTGGACTGGTACGCATCGGCTATGCGTACCAGTTGTGGGTCATCATGCACACCAGACACCTCTGCAAGCAGCGACCTCTGTCTCCCACCCCTCCCACCACCCCTGCCGACATGTGCAGTGCGTGCAGTGGCACGCACAGATGACCCTGGTCCCCCTTGGGGGTTGGTGGTGGTGGTGGTGTCCATGGCCCCACGTTGGTCCAGGGTCCCTGTGCTGGTGGTGCTCCTTGTTCTGTCCATGTCGGCAGGGATGGTATTTGTGGTGACAGTCGTTGGAGGGGTGGGTGCAGGGGGTGCAGCTGGTGGTCCTGCTGGTGCTGCAGCTGGTGGTCCTGCTGGTGCTGCATGTTGACTTGCACCGGAGGTGCCAGGTTGGTCTTCTTCGTCCGAGGAGGGCAGAGGCTGTACGACACCAGTGAGCTCCGTATCCTCTTGAGCCTGGGACTGGGACTCCTCAGCGTCTGCTGCTGTGTCCCCATCATCACCTGTTTTTGGGAGACACACACAATGTATGTTATGTTTCTGCAGGCATCAATGGTTGACACACCTGACAGTTGTGACTGTGCCTCTGGGTGCGGGCCTGTACATTGCATTGTCCTAAGTTGTCACAGTCAGGGGTTGATATTGGTGTAGCACATTGTCCTGCATTATTTGGGCATTTCTATGTATTTGTTGGGGTGTGAACATGGTCTGCATTGGTTGTATTTGGTTGACAGCCGGCCCTCCTTCCCACCCAGCCAGTCAGTTATCCCACCATGGACTGTGCTTGCATTGCAGGGAGTGAAAGTTGTCTTTCAGGATGTCAGTCAGTGGTGTCCTGCTGTTGGTTGTTGCACAGTTGCCAGCAGGGCCTTGTGCTCCCCACAGCAGTAGCCAGTGTCAGCCATCTTGTCAGTTGTTTTCCACTCCCTGTGATGTGAGCATGGTTCAGGGTGGTGTTGATGGGACAGTTGTGGGGGTGAGCTATGTCTGTGACTATGACTCCCATCATGCTATTGCCTCCACCCCACTTCCCAGCATTCCCATACTTACTTGCTTTTGTGGGGAGTTCAGTGTGTGTGGGTGTGAGAGCAATGGCAAGATGGCTGACAGTGGTGTCCTGCTGTTGGTTGGTGTGCAGTTCCCAGCATGCCCTTGTGCTCCCCACGACACAGCAACAGTGTCAGACATCTTTGATGGGCCTTTCCACTCTCTGTGGGATGTGCATGCGTGAGTGTGAGCTTGCTGGGCCATGTGGTGGGGGATGTAGAGCTGTGACTACGACTCCCATCATGCTATTGCCTCCACCCCCTTCCCAGCATGCCCATCCTTCCTTCCTTTTGACTCTGCTTCCCTGTGGGGTGGGCTGCCTGTGCTGACAGGATGGCTGGGAGTGTTGTCCTGGCAGTTGTTTGGCTAAAAGTCCAAAGAGTGTCCCTGTGCTTCACACAACATAACCCAGGGTGGAGGTTCTTTGTGGGATCTTGAGTTAGGATGTGTGGCATTGCATTCTCCCAGGTGGGTTATGTGGAGTATGTGTTGAGGGGGTGTGTGAGGGGAGGTGCTTGTGACTATGGTCAGTGCTGCAAGTCCTCCTTCCCACCCAGCCAGATATCCCACCATGGAACGTGCTTGCATTGCAGGGAGTGGAAGTTGTCTTTCAGGATGTCAGTCAGTGGTGTCCTGCTGTTTGTTGGTGCACAGTTGCCAGCAGGGCCTTGTGCTCCCCACAGCAGTAGCCAGTGTCAGCCATCTTGTCAGTCCTTATCCACTCCCTGTGATGTGAGCATGGTTCAGGGTGGTGTTGATGGGCCAGTTGTGAGGCTGAGCAATATCTGTGACTACTACTCCCATCATGCTATTGCCTCCACCCCCCTTCCCAGCATGCCCATGCTTCCTTCCTTTTGACTCTGCTTCCCTGTGGGGTGGGATGCCTGTGCTGACAGGATGGCTGGGAGTGTTGTCCTGGCAGTTGTTTGGCTAAAAGTCCCAAGAGTGTCCCTGTGCTTCACACAACATAACCCAGGGTGGTGGTTCTTTGTGGGGTCTTGAGTTAGGATGTGAGGCACTGCATTCTCCCAGGTGGGTTATGTGGAGTATGTGTTGAGGGGGTGTGTGAGGGGAGGTGCTTGTGACTATGGTCAGTGCTGCAAGTCCTCCTTCCCACCCAGCCAGATATCCCACCATGGAACGTGCTTGCATTGCAGGGAGTGGAAGTTGTCTTTCAGGATGTCAGTCAGTGGTGTCCTGCTGTTTGTTGGTGCACAGTTGCCAGCAGGGCCTTGTGCTCCCCACAGCAGTAGCCAGTGTCAGCCATCTTGTCAGTCCTTATCCACTCCCTGTGATGTGAGCATGGTTCAGGGTGGTGTTGATGGGCCAGTTGTGAGGCTGAGCAATATCTGTGCCTACTACTCCCATCATGCTATTGCCTCCACCCCCCTTCCCAGCATGCCCATGCTTCCTTCCTTTTGACTCTGCTTCCCTGTGGGGTGGGCTGCCTGTGCTGACAGGATGGCTGGGAGTGTTGTCCTGGCAGTTGTTTGGCTAAAAGTCCCAAGAGTGTCCCTGTGCTTCACACAACATAACCCAGGGTGGTGGTTCTTTGTGAGATCTTGAGTTAGGATGTGAGGCATTGCATTCTCCCAGGTGGGTTCTGTGGAGTATGTGTTGAGGGGGTGTGTGAGGGGAGGTGCTTGTGACTATGGTCAGTGCTGCAAGTCCTCCTTCCCACCCAGCCAGATATCCCACCATGGAACGTGCTTGCATTGCAGGGAGTGGAAGTTGTCTTTCAGGATGTCAGTCAGTGGTGTCCTGCTGTTTGTTGGTGCACAGTTGCCAGCAGGGCCTTGTGCTCCCCACAGCAGTAGCCAGTGTCAGCCATCTTGTCAGTCCTTATCCACTCCCTGTGATGTGAGCATGGTTCAGGGTGGTGTTGATGGGACAGTTGTGGGGGTGAGCTATGTCTGTGACTATGACTCCCATCATGCTATTGCCTCCACCCCACTTCCCAGCATTCCCATACTTACTTGCTTTTGTGGGGAGTTCAGTGTGTGTGGGTGTGAGAGCAATGGCAAGATGGCTGACAGTGGTGTCCTGCTGTTGGTTGGTGTGCAGTTCCCAGCATGCCCTTGTGCTCCCCACGACACAGCAACAGTGTCAGACATCTTTGATGGGCCTTTCCACTCTCTGTGGGATGTGCATGCGTGAGTGTGAGCTTGCTGGGCCATGTGGTGGGGGATGTAGAGCTGTGACTACGACTCCCATCATGCTATTGCCTCCACCCCCTTCCCAGCATGCCCATCCTTCCTTCCTTTTGACTCTGCTTCCCTGTGGGGTGGGCTGCCTGTGCTGACAGGATGGCTGGGAGTGTTGTCCTGGCAGTTGTTTGGCTAAAAGTCCCAAGAGTGTCCCTGTGCTTCACACAACATAACCCAGGGTGGAGGTTCTTTGTGGGATCTTGAGTTAGGATGTGAGGCATTGCATTCTCCCAGGTGGGTTATGTGGAGTATGTGTTGAGGGGGTGTGTGAGGGGAGGTGCTTGTGACTATGGTCAGTGCTGCAAGTCCTCCTTCCCACCCAGCCAGATATCCCACCATGGAACGTGCTTGCATTGCAGGGAGTGGAAGTTGTCTCTCAGGATGTCAGTCAGTGGTGTCCTGCTGTTGGTTGTTGCACAGTTGCCAGCAGGGCCTTGTGCTCCCCACAGCAGTAGCCAGTGTCAGCCATCTTGTGAGTCCTTTTCCACTCCCTGTGATGTGCGCATGGTTCATGGTGGTGTTGATGGGACAGTTGTGGGGGTGAGCAATATCTGTGACTACGACTCCCATGATGCTATTGGCTACACTGACTTGCCCAGCATACACAGAATTCCTTTCTTTCAGTGGTCTTCACTGTGTGTTGGTGTTGTAGTGGTGGCTACATGTCTGGATGTGTTTGTTAGTTATATTTGTGCCACTGCCTAGCTGTAGTTGTAGTTGTGTTTGTACATGTGATGACACGGTTAAATGTAACTTTGAGATGGCATGTGTTGTGTTTATCTGACTGACATACACATTTTGGGATGATTCTGTTCTGGTTGCTGTGTAATTGCTATGAGTGCATGGTTTGACTCTCCCCTTGACAGTGATGTGTGTGTGTATTGTGGCAGAATATTGTGTACATTTGTTGTGTACTCACCAGGCTCTGGGATGTTCTCTAGTCCATAGACGCTCACTGGCGGAAGGATGGCCCGCACCTTCTCCTCCCATGGCCTGAGGTATACTGGCTTGGCAGGAGGGCCACTGCCGGTGTATTGGCTCAGGAGGTAGTCCTTCTTGAGCAGCTCCCGTACCCTCCTGCGCACGTCATACCACCTGTTCTGGATGTCAGTCTTTGTGCGCAGACATGGTGATTGTGCGTTCACCCTGTTGATGATCCTCTCCCACATCTTGGTTTTCTGGGAGATGGGTGTCTGTTGGACAAGTGTGCCAAACAGCTGTGGCTCTACCCTGAGGATCTCGTCTACCAGGACTTCCAATTCACAATCTAGGAACTTGTGATTCTTCTTGGGGGGCATGGTGATGGGTGGTGATGGTGAGTGATGTGTGTGTTGGTGTGCAGGTGAGGGTGTGTGAGTGTGTGTTTTGCTGGGTGTATGTGAGGTAGCTATTTGTTGGTGTGCTGATGGTGTGTGGCTTGTGTGAGGGATGAGCTTTGGGTGTGTGGTTGCTGTCTGTTGAGTGCTGGCAGTAGAATAGCATTTGCAAAGGATCATGGTAGGGATTTGTGTCCTTTATATGGGTGGAGTTGTGGGTGTGTCTTTGTTCTCTGTCCCCACCCCCCCAGTATTTATTGGCTTTGTAATTGCTTGTTTGGCCTTTTTTTGTGTATTTTTCCTTAGTACTTTCTGTACATGTTGGAAACGTTCTTGTGACCGAGTCGGACCCTGCAGTTGTCTCGTACGGTCTTCTCCGTTTCGTTCACGCTGTGTTTGTGCAGTTTTCTATGCTGCGTACGCGTCGGTCGCGGTGTTTTGTGTTACTTCGGCTCGGTTTTGTATGCGTGTCGGTCGTACGGCTTGTCCTCCGTACGACTCAGTCGTGGTTTTCGCGCCTTGCATCGTACTTTGCGGTTTGGAGTTCGCTTGTACGTTTCGGTTGGATTTGTTCCGGGTGTGTGTCGGTCGGTTCGATTCGCGTTGTTTTTCTGGCCGGATTGCTGTTTTCCGTGCGGCTCGGTCGTTCAGCTTGGGTTCAGTACGTGTCGGTCGGATTTTGCACGCCTTGCATCGTACTTGGCGTGTCGGACGCCACAGGTACGTGTCGGTCGGAATTAATTCCGGCTCCGAGTCGGTCGGTGCTTTTTCCGGCCCGAATCGGAATCGACCCCATAATCTCATCAAGTGTGAGAAAAAATACTCACACTATAAACACAAAACAATAGTTACATAAGTGCTTAAACACACACAGACATGTTGTGTATAGTACATAAGTCACCACCAACCCCATGACTCACACCATATATCTCTTAAGTTGTTCCGGTCAATGAGCTCACCTCTCAAATATCACTCAACTCCAGACGTCAAATGCTTAAAGTAGATTTCTGTTCAATCTAGAGCACAAGATATGAAAATCACTGTCCAACAACCATAGTTTCAGTTTTAATACAAGACACACTAAATTCCGTCAAAATTAGACGCAAAATTCTTACCACTATTCCTTTCTAGTCCTCCATCCAGGACACTTGATAACAAAATTAAAATCCTTCCGACCTGCAAGTAATACACGTATGTCAGAAGAGAGAAACTTGGTCTTTCACCTAAACATATATTTACTCTGGTTAATCATAACACTAGCTAGAATTAAAAAAAAAAAACGAAGGTGTAAAAATTATACTTAAAAACACCACGTATTACCTGGTGTCCCTACTACCCGCCAATTAACTGTCTAGATGTCACCCGGTCACGAGAGGTTTATTACCAGTACTCACCCGAGTGGCAGAGAGTATTCCTCACTCGTCTTTCTTCGGCGTCTTGCTCAGGGGCCATCTTGAATCTCTCATATTTATAGAAAGCCCAAAATCAATTACCCGCGTACTATTACTAGACGCCACATTAAATACCCCACAAATAAAATGCAGCTTCATGTCTCTAAACCACCTATCTTGCCACTTATGTGTCCTGCTCATAAACGTCTGACAACATGATATTCGAAGTTAAAACCACAACACTATCCTTACACAAGATGACTGCCATTGCCCTCAAGTGTATAACAGAGTTCGGTGCACGTTACGAGACATAACTCGTGACACATACATAATGTTTGTGTATACGAAGAAACTTTATTACCACCAAAAACGAGCAAAAACCAATGTTTTTGATTTGCTCTCCTGACTTGAAAAGGATCAAATGTTCATAGTCAGTACACGGTAAGCTTGTTTGTCATACCGCACACGATCCGAACTATACCAAATTCCTCGTTAACTTCGCTAATGTTGGATACTTCAAGAATTATAAAAAAAAAAAAAGAGACCTTTATTTCGAATTCTATATTATTAAACAAAGAAATCCTTATTGAGGTACAAACCATATGAACACTTATCCTTCATACTTATCATAAAAGAGCCACTGCCCAACCATACTAGGAGACCGTATGGGCAAAATAGAGCCTTATTCTCTCGCAGTAGATCTACCCTGTTCTTAATGACCAGAGCCTCCTATCCAACTCCAAAGGACACTAACAATGCATATATTCTGGGAGGTGAACCCATTATCGCGGAACAACTAAATTACTATTCTAAAAACAGTTCTAATTTCATATAGTAGGACATCATCCAAAAAATAGTTTAATACCCTTCTACCCAACTAGTTACATACAAGTTTGTACAATTATGTGTATTACACAATATACACAATATAACATACTGTTCCATGCTTCTAAATACCCAGATTTCACACATTCCAAAATTTAATCTCTTGTTCTAATTAACAGCTTTATAATCCATGTATTAATATTGATCCACTACTATCCTTGTTATGTACCCAAGAAATATTGCATTTCATGATCTATGTTGAGCCCAAGCTCTACAGATTTCAACATCATTATCCAGCGTGCTTCATTCTGCCTCAACATCAACTCCCTGTTGCCCCCTCTAGGGTTACTGGGTGTCGTCTGTAGACCATGGAATCTAAATTGCAGATGTTTCCCTTGAGCAGTACAGTCACACATGTGCTGAGCTATCGGATATCTTGCAGCCGACCTCCGTCCTAAAGCAAAGATCCCTCTCGTCCATACGGTGCAGCTCCCTTGACTGCCACCCACCATTTAGGCTGAGACTCCCATCGTGGTGCCTCTTGCTTAAAACCAGCCTTGCCTGTCCTCGGAGCCCAACCCAAGAGCGGCTGCAGCACTGGGAGAAGAGGCAGTGCGGCAGGACAGAAGTGGACACCAGCGGCAGACTTCATCCGCCCCAGAGGCCTCCGAGCCCCCAGCCATGCCAGCAGTGAGCACAGCAAACCACCTGCACTGCCAGGCCACCCCATTGCCCCTGCAGATTTTGGAGGTAAGAGAGGGAGCAGCAATGGGTGTGGGGCACATGACACATCAAACTCACAGTCGCAGGCAGTGAATTTATTTGACTTGATGTAACAAAACAAACTTGACTGAGTAGTAATACTCTGTGTCTACAGAGCTCTACTGCCACCCAGTGTTGAAAAAATATATCTTCAGCTGTCGGCAACACAAGAGCTACTTAGTACAATATATGTTTACTCACTTTACTGGTCTTATTAGGGCAGAGTTGAACTCCACAGAATTCCACTGAGTTTTTATACAACTCCGCAGAATTCTGTGTAGTGAAACTCCGCAAGCTCCGTCCACCCCTAGTTACCAGCTGAACTGTGAAGTGTGTGCTTTTTATAGGGGCGTAACACAGGCCCGGGCACCTGAAGGGCTGCAGAGGCCTGTGTTACCCTCCTAACTATTCTCCACTGCTCCAACCAGGATTAAATTCCGTGGCTCTCTGATTACAGACACAGAGCTCTGCAGTGCATTAACTAACAGAGGTTTCATAAAGTATGATAGCGCATTTCCCACTGATTAACTTAACTTGCATTTATTTTACATTTAAGGTGTGTGCTATTTTATGTACATACCTGAAGGTGAAAGACCGAAAAAAGTTAGTTTATTTCTGCCACGCCTTTGACCCAGACCCCATTGAGCACAGCATGACAGTTCCCTTACTTTTTTAATGCACTTAGATCACTGAGAGGGGGCCCCCATACCAATTTGAGCCCAGGGACCCCATCCCTCAGGGTCGTGGCCCCCCTCCCCGGACCGATTTGGACCGATTTTGGCCCCATAGACCCCATCTCCCACGGCCCAGCCATGTCACCTGGTGTGTACGATGGGGACCGCGGGGGGAGCCTGAAGGCCCCACGGTCCCAGCCGGCTCCACGCCTCCTGTGGGAGCCGGCATTGCTACTATACGGAGGGAGCTGCTGGAAAGGCAGCTCCCTTCATGCAGGAGCAATCGTTTAATCTTTTTCCCCGCCCATATGTCTGCGGGGAGGTGTGGCCCCCGAAGCTTATAGAGCCTGAGGAGGGGGACCCATTTGCCCCTTCCATATCTTTAAATAAAGCCCCGGGGAGGTGGTGATCCCCGGGACTCAATGAGCCTTAGGAGGGGGGCTTTAGGAGGGGGGCCCAGTGTGCCCCCTCCCTTTTAAAAAAAATGCCACTGGCACCTGGCCCACCTGAGGCCTAAATTCAAAACAAGCGTGGGAGCCCACGTTTGTTTTAGTTTATTTTTTTCTGCCAATTCGCAGCTCCATAGCGTTTCTGCAGCAAAACCTTTTTCAAAATGCTATTTTGCCCTGCGGGGTCCCTCTCAAGTAGCAACCACAATTCCTGTCAAGGTGAAGAAACAAGTAACCACAAATTAACCTGTGCTTGCCCCTCTGGTAGCTTAGCACAAAAGCAGTCAGGCTAAACTTAGAGGCAATGTGTAAAGTATTTCTGCAGCACACAAAAAGTAATGAAGTAAAAATGCAACACAAGAAAAAACCCACACAAATTTAGAAAAACATAGTAACATTTTTTGAAACCAAAACAACAAAAATCCAATTATTAGAACCGGAGATATGCAATTTTGAAGATTTTTTGAAAATCAAGTGCTAAGGAGCAAAATATGCCAACCACGGTTATCTGGTCCAGGTAGACCGAGTCCAAGTCACAAATTCAGGCCTGTTTCCTGTTCCCGTGGACGTGTGCCGCTCTGCTCCTTGGGTTCCAGCCACAACTTTGGTGGTTATGGTGCACGTACCTTATGGCTAATATGCCAGAACAGACGGAGTGAACTCAGCAACCGACAGTGGTTGCATCCAGAATATACTGAACAATAATATCACTGGTTCAGTATTTTACTATTGATTTACTCACGTGTTTTTTCACATGTTTTTTCACGGAGTATTATTTATTGAATTGCAGTAGCATACAATCTGACCCTGAAGAAGGCCGCGACACTATCTAGGTCTCTCTGGCTGAAACATGTTGGTCGAATGACACATCTGTCTTTAATTTTGGCATTTGTGTTTTAAGTTTCACATTGGTTTTAATCCTGGCATCGGGTAGCCGAATAAAGTTACTTATAGCTAAACCCGTTAGCTAGTTTTAACTTTCACTTCACAGCACTGCACTCCATTTATTCTTTTCCACACCACATAGGGGTTTAGTACACCCAGCCTTACTCAATAAAAACATCCCTGAGCTCCTCCCTCGTAGAGAGGGGGTTGTAGCCCACGTGAAGACTAGGTCTATCATGTGAGGAGGCTCCCCTATGATGAAGCATGACACCTCTGGTGTGTGAGGGGAATCGTCCTGAAAAGGGAAACCCCTAGTCTTTGTATAGTAGAGCACGTCCAGACAGTTTAATATCCTCCTCTTGTTCCGGACCCGTGGCCCCTTTTTTGTGTAACAAATTCAGGCCAACCATAATGGAGTGCGAACGGGATACAAGACTGAGTTCAATCTGCTAAAAATATACCTTGTGGACCTGGGCGCTGAGATGCGAAGTTGTTAAGTTGTTGAGCCATGCCACACAGGCTGGCATTGAGGAGCCGTCAACAAGGAGCTGTGATGTCCAGTGTTAAGATGCGTCACACAGTGGAGGGCTGATGGGCCATCATCAAGGATATGCGTTACTCAGCGACATGTCAGTGATCTGTTGACAAAAAGATGTGATCAGAGGTCCTGCCTCAAGGGAGCCGCCGGGGTTTGCATGGACTTGCAGGGAGGTGTGTCAAAGATGAGCTGTGTTATGCTGGATCGAAGTCAATGGTAAGCTGCACCGCAGCAAGATACATCGATGTTGAAGAAACCTGTTATGTCCCTGTCGCTTAGAACAGGGGGACAGTCAACTGACCCTTTGAGATTTCCTGTAGTTCTGTGTCCACACATGCAGGCTGGATTCAGCAGGGCGTTCGTAGCAGCAGAAGAGTCCTGGTGCAGCCACAGCAGGCCTTGGGAGGCAAAGCAGCCTTTGGTCAGCAAGCAGGTCAAGAGGGCAGACTCCACAGGTGGGCAGTCATTCTTCCTGGCAGAGTCCACAGATCCAGAAGAGATTTGAAGAGTTGGGTCTGAGGGTTTTGTATTTATACTTGGTGTAACCTTTAAAATAGAAGAAGGTTCTCGAGGTTTCTCCTCCCAGACGTGTCTGGAATTTCCTGCCTCCCTGTCCTGGCCCCAGCTTGTCTGGGAGCACAAAAGACTAATGTCAAACCCTTTGTGAGTGTGCTCAGGTGGAGCCTTTTGGATATGCAAGTGTTGTAAGCTCCACTCTCCAATCAAGTCAGAGATGCCCCATACTACCAACACCTGCTCCCCTTTTGTCAGGCTGCCTGGGAGCAATACACAAAGACCAGTTGCCAGCTACCCCTAATCATGCGGCCCAAGATACAGGCTGCAGGCACCAAATGCCTAGGGCAAGAAAATAACAACTTTCGGAAGGTGGCATTTTGAGAATGGTGACTTAAAATCCAACTTTACCATTAAATGGCTTTTAAATTACAATTCTTTAGACACCAAACTAGACATTCATACCATCTCCCATTTTTAAGTTAACACTTGTTAAATGTAATACGGCAGCCCAATATTATCCTATGGGAGTGACAGGCCTTGCAGTAGTGAAAAACACATTTAAGAGTTTTTTACTACCAGGACATGTAAACGTTAAAAATACAAGCCCAACTTTTTAAATACACTGCACCCTGCCCAATGGGGTCATGGTCTATCCTAGGAATTACATATGTAATAAGAAGGAAGGTTTAGGCCTGTCAAAAGGTTTCTTTTGCCAGGTCGAAATTGCAGTTTAAATCTGCATACACAAGTTGCAATTGCAGGCCTGGGACATGTTTAAAAGGGCTACTTAAGTGAGTGGCACAAGACCCACTAGTAGTATTTTAATTTACAGGCCCTGGGGAAATTTAGTACATTTTACTAGGGACTTACAAATAAATTAAATATGCCAATTGTACGTAAGCCAATTCTACCATGTTTAAAGGAGAGAACACCAGCACTTTAGCACTGGTTAGCAGTGGTACAGTGTGCAGAACCCTAAAAGCCAACAAAAACAGGTTCAGAAAACAGGAGGGTGCACGTGAGAAGTTTGTGGATGACCCTGCAGAGATGGCCAAGTCCAATATGTTATATTCTACATAATTATGGATTGGCCACATTTGCAACATAGTACACCATCTGTTGCATAATTTGCAGATTACACCAACAAATGTTGTTTTTAGGTCGAATGGATCCAAAGTTATGAAACAAAAAACGTTGAATATGGTTCCCGAAAGTGACAAACCCTTTAATATGGTTAGCTGACCACTTTTCAGTTGCTGATTGCTGTATTGAGGAAATAAACTTGTACTGGTGTACAATGTTGCCCAAACTATTTTAATAATTGTCAGAATGACAAAATAACAAATACTGCTGCAGATTGTGATGTAATATGCCGCAAAGCATGCATTTTATGGGCACATAATTTCATCAACTTTGCAACATAATTCCGACATCTACTGCCACATAACTCCAGTGGACCTAGTCATGACACCTGTACACAGGGCTCGCAGTCTTCCAATTGTCTTTCTATTAATGAAAACCCACCCACGACAGCTACCAATGTGTGCGCCATGATGTTCAATGGCTATTTTTAATTTACATTTCTAACAAGGCAGAACAATAAATTAAAAACGAATTTTAAAAAAAGTGTGTGACAGTGTAAAAAAGGAAGAAAGTGGCAAGATTGCACTTATGCCGGCACCTCATTAAAAAAAGAGAAAATTGCCATGCGGAGCAAGGAGGACAGAAGTAAACACAGACACTCTCGTGGTATACAGAATTAAAATAAATAAGCACTGGCAAAGTTCATATGCCTGGTCTATTTTACAGTAAATCTGGTAAGTAAACATGGTTTTTGTTGAATGTGTTGTGCTATGGTCTGAAAAAGGTTGCCTAATATTACAATACACATGACCGTAGCCACCAAACATTTGCTGCTGAATGTGGTGTGCTGAATGATTGTTAGTCACGAAGAGCAGAATGACTGCAGAAAAGTGCTACGGCTATCTGGCCTTCACAGATCTACTAAAGAAAAGCAAGCGCCATACAGGTATATTTCTGAACACAAAACAATGGCGCCTAGTCAATGTTTAGCTCACCTTCAAAATCCTAAATATCCTGCAAAATCCATCTAAAGCAATCCCCTGCAGTTTCTCGGAGTGAGATTCTACTACTCCTGCATTCATTCCTGGGCACAAACTGAAAGACTACTCAGTATTCTTCCAATATCCAAAATAGGAGGAAATACCACCTGACCATTGTGCATTAATGCCACAGATCTTCAAAACAACTTCAAGAAACACAACAATCCTTTCCTTTACAGGCAGATGGCAGAACAAAAAGTGCTTACCCAAAAGTGGTTGGCTACCCACAGTGCAGAACTATTGGAATCTAAATTGTATTTCACTATATGGGGGAGATTTACTTATTTATAGCGCAATGCAGCACAGCAGGGATTTGTGCTAAGACAAACAAAGAAGGTCAGCACCCTAACTAGTAAGATATGGCATTGCTGCTCTCTTCCCCATTGCTGGTGCTCTTTCAGGCTGCCTAGCGCCATGCTCACACCTTTGCATCATAGCACAGAGGTGTTTGTCTGATGTCTGGCATAGGTTTTGAACTGGAAAGGTGCTCTTCCAGTACACAATACTATACTTAGACATACTTTTAAACGTTTCCCATGTTCTAAATGTGCTGTACATGTCAGCAAACATACAATGTTCTCAGAAGACATTCAGCCACCTTACTCACTACTCACCAATCCTCAATAACCTACATGTGGTGTGGCACACTCAACCTCACAGCCCAGAGTGAACGAGCTCGGGACACGCACCACGCACCTCACACCATATGGCTTACCTATGACAGATAAACTGTGAAATCAAATCCTATGCTCAAATGTGTTAAAATATTCTGGTATCCTTGAAGGCCGAATAGTCGAGATGGAATGTTTGTTAGGGTTGCGCCAGCTCAAGGAACTGTTCGCTTCTATATACTGTTGGGTGAGAGGCAGATGATTTCATCACCTCAGGAGGAGTTTTGGGTACTTTCATTGATGGGGTTTTAGATTGCATTAATAGTGTCGATTTTTCTTTTCCCACCCATCTACTTTCTCACTATTGTGTGTTCCCTCTATCCTGCTAAACAAACTTCAAGATGCCAGTCTAAGGTGAAAAACACAGATATAGCCCAATACAATTCCTCCCAGTAGCCCCTAGAAACACAGCAACCATTGAGGTAACTGTAAGTATCCTCCCTATTTCAGAAATCAACCACTCACCTGACCCATCATCCACCACAACACAATTACCTAATGTTCACTATGAGACAGCCACAACCTTACCAGCTATCCAAACAGAACCATGACAACCTCAAGCCAGATACTTAAAATACTATCACAAAATATTATTGGTCTTAATCACCCCATCAAAAAAAAGAAGATACTAGACTATTGCAACCGCCTCAAGGGGGATATTATACTATTACAAATTATTTATTTATTTATTTATAAGTTTTATATAGCGCTAGCTAGACCCGAAGGTATCAGAGCGCTTTACATAAAAAGAAATAGCATAACGTAGTCTTGCATAAAATGAGAAATCGAATAACGTGGCTCTGCGTATGATGCTAAACACATAGATTCAAGAGCAAGCATAAAATTGAGATAAAGAGAATCGGTAGGCAAGAAAGGTGTGATTACAGTATGCAGCTTAGTGTAGGGCAGCATAAATTAAAGGAGTGAATGACATATTATACCGCTGAAAAAAGCAAATAACCAGCTGTCACAAACTTCTGAGTCATGGAGAGAGTGAGCTATCAGAGCCTAGTCCTGTTGGTGTGTGTGGTAAGGTATTTGCTGAGGAGAAGGAGTTTCAGGTCGCTTTTAAAGCAGGAGAAGGAGGGGTTGCATCGGAGCTCTCTAGGGAGTGCGTTCCATATCTTGGGTGCATTTCCAGAAAAAGAGCGAGTCTGGGTGGTTTATTTTTCAAGAAACCAGACTAGACTCAAAGATGGGTTCCAAAATCAGTGTGAACTGGATTGCTTATCCCTTTTACTCCCCTGCATGTCAGAAAATGAACGGAACTCTCACTATCATATCCTAAAACGCAGTGATATTGGTATCATCACACACACATGATAGCGATGGATGCTGGCTGATTCTCAGCAAAGAAAAAAAACAAACGCTTTCACATCATAAACATCTATGCACCGACTGATAACTCAACCACATTTTGTAAACATCTGGACAACACTATACACAATATCCCTGGGGACACCCCAATAATTCTTGGAGAAGATTTTATTCTGCCCCTCTGCGGCAATATGGACAGGATATCCAAATCAAATTCACAGGCAGTGGTTCATCCATACAGATGAAACACTGTATATCTAGTCACAACCTAATCGACATTTGGAGATTACACAATCACAAAGGCAGCGACTTTACTTTCTATTCTAATTCACATCATACCTTATCAAGGATCGATTATATAGTAACTGATAAATCCCTAGTCCTCTATGTGACACATCCACAATAGAACCAATACTTGTCTCTGGCCATGCCTGCATCTCACTTCAGGTGGAAATTGGAGATAACTACCAGCCCCTAAACAATGGAAATTAAATGACACCTTGCTTGATGATCCCATAGCAAAAATTAAGATTTTACAGGATATCAAAAACGTTCTAACAGATAACAAAGAAGACAATACTTTCCCGGTAATGAAATGGGATGCGTTGAAGGCCACTTTACACGGAATCATCATGAGCCTAATGTCAGCCAAAAACAAATCCACCTATGAAAAACTTCATAAGGTACAATCTGACATTAAAAAGATGGAACACACACTCCGTCACGCTAAAGGATTGGACTCACTACTAGTGCTACGTAAACTCCAATATGAGTATAACAGTAATCTAAGTGAGAAGATCAATAGAGAGGGAAAAAAAATGCTATAAAGCAAAGCTTTAGCAAGCTATCTAAACTACACCAGCGCCAAATCCATCAGACATGCCATTAAGAATAAAAATAATGGCACATGCAGATCCACTCATGAGATACTGGACGTATTCCATGACTTTTATTCCTTCTATACAACGCTAATAAGATAACCTCAATGGAGGATTGTCTAAAATACCATGAGTCCTGCAATCTACCACATGCAGATGATAAAGATAGAACATCTCTAGGGAAACCGATAGAAGTAAATTAAATTCTGAATTCAGGGCCTAAAACCAGGTAAAGCCCCAGGAACTGACGGGTTTACTAGCTGATTCTATAAGACCTTTCCTGACACTATAGCTAACCCACTCAAGTCTCTTTTTGAACAATTTATCTTGAATGGCGCAGTGTCAGGCACGGCAACCAATGCGACTATAGTCGTTATCCCGAAAGAAGGGAAGGACCACCTGGATGTCAAAAACCGCCGACCCTTTTCACTCATCAATATCGACTACAAATTGTATGTAAAGGTCCTTACCTACAGACTTGAAAAAATAATTGGGAAACTTATCCACTCCTCACAAACTGGCTTCCTTAAAGGAAGTCTTGCACGGACAACATAAGGCTTTACTGTCATGTGATAGAGAGAGCAAAGAAATCCAACTCCCCCATGGCCACCTTGGCCTTAGATGCAGAAAAGGCCTTTGACAAGGTCTCATTGCCATTCTTACATGCATCCCTACAAAAATATAAATTAGGCTGTGACTTCATTCGCATGACCATGGCGATGAATAGTAAACCCCTTGCTAAAATCAGGGTCAACAGCCACATCTCACACCACGTCCAGCACACACATGACACCAGACAAGGCTGCTGTCCATCACCCCTGCTATTTCTCTTCATGATAGAGACACTCTTACAAACCTTAAGAGATAATCCTAATTTTAAAAGCATTCCTTTCCTATCAGGCAGGGAAATCGCAGCTGCCTATGCCGATGATGTATTAATCTTTACTGAAGATGCGAAACGCATAATCCCGAATGTCCCCCTAGAAATCTCCAAATACTTAGAGGTTTTGGGGTACACCCTAAATAAAGATGAAACTGAAGTATTTCCCCTAAATGTGCCATGCACCCCTTCTGTTCTGGGCCACTCTGGTCTAAAATGGTTAAAAAAAGCAATCAAATACCTTGGCATCTGGTTCGCAAAGAATCTAAACGACTCTCTATAAACTAAGAGCAGACTCTCACTAAAATCAAGGAACTTCTCCAAGGATGGCCTCCTAAGCATATATCGTGGTGGGGAAGAACAGAAGCCATCAAAATGATGATTGCTCCACTAGCTAACTTCCTAACGAGTATCGTCCCTCTAACTCTATCAAAAGCCTTCCTCAAATTGATTGACAACTTAACAAACAAATTAATTTGAAATGATAAAAAGGTGTGCATGTCCCTAGAAAATCTTAAGCTAAATAATAAGAAAGTGTGCCCGGATCTACCAGACTTTGAAGAGGACCAAACTGCTTACTTGTCCACGTAGAGTTCACTGTGGTTCTGCGGGGACAGCACTCGACCCCCACAATGGGTGCAGATAGAAGCCCATCTACTACACCCCCTCACCTCCTCAATCCCTATTGACATTAGACCTCTCTTACATCCCGAACATCGCTCACTCCATTCCCATAATTAACAGCACAACATACACCCTGAAATGCTTAGATAAAATCTTTTTTTTTAAATGCACAAGTGAACTCTAACTTCCCTCTGGTACAACAGACACATTAAACTACCTAACAATTGACCGTTCTGGGAACATTGGGCTCAAAAAGGTACTAACACAATCCAAGACTTAGACCCGTCTGACAACCCACTACCCTTTTCGGTGCTTAAAAACGAATTTACACTGCACAACCTAGACTTCTATAACTTTCTGAAACTAAAACACGCCATCAGGAAAATGGGTCATCCTCACCAGCCCGATTTCCCTCCATTACTATCCAACCTCAGGAAAATGGGTCACTCAGCGTCCAAAATATACAAACTCAATCAACCACCCAGGAAAGCTCTATGTAGACAAATTCTGAAAAAGTGGTCTGCCCAGATCCCTATGCTCCCCAACCCTTCGTAGGAAACCTTTTGACAAAACATTCTACGATCACATGCCTCAGAGGAAATATCCCCGGCCCTTGTACAAACCCACATTTGGACTATCCATCAACTACACTGGACACTAGCTAAACTCCACAAATTGGGGGCCTAATTGAACCTAACACATGCTGGAGATGTGAGGAAACACCAGGTGATCTGGAACACGTTACTCAAATGCAAACACGTAGCTCCTCTATGGGGAAACATCACAGACCTGATCCGTAAGATAACCAATGCTCAGCTCACTGTAGATCTCCCCATGATCGCTCTGGATATCATGTCTTACCTGTACCCCATATCATGTTCCATATATGACCTACAACTTATTGACTTTCTACTTACCTTGGGTGCCAAATCCATTCTCTCAGAGTGGGAATCTGAAACCAATATTTCCTATAAAAAATGGTGCGAACTCTTATGCTACACTAGGAGTGCTGACAACAATATATATGCCAGAGTGCACTCATGTCAGCTCCAAGAAACTGTGGACCAACCTAGATACATATTTACAAAGGTGTAAACAGTCATAACCCCACTACTTACACATAAAACTAGATTTTCCCATTGGTATCTATGTAGTTTAGAAGGAAACGAGGAACACTTGGTTAGGATATACCCCACCCACCCCCTTTTCCCTATGTCATTCGTATTTTTCATAGATTTCTTGATTTTATTGTATGTTTTGCTTGATATTGCCTCAATTCATCATGTTCATCCAACACAAGTGCTTCGAAGCAGAAAAGGCGACTCTTTCAAGGACTTTTAAGCTTTGTAAACCACTCCACATCTTGCCTCTCATGGCAGATTATACACGTTTACCTATGGTTATGCATGGTTTTGTAAGATCTATAACCACATATCATGATATGCTAGTTGCTGTTGCAACCTCAATGTCATGATCTGCCTATCATGTAACGGATGTTGGAATATCTCACCACATTCCCCTTAATGTCTGTACATAACTGTTTTATTGTTTGGTCTCTTTTTCTTTGCTTATTAAATAGCAATAAAACTTTTTTTTTTAAAAAGAGGTCGGTGGTCACTTTAATCAGGGGCACAACATAGCAGATTCACTGCTGCATTAAGATCCAATTTGAGCTTACAGTACAGGCTGGCAACAATGATTTTTTATTCAGTAACAGCAGCAGGAACCAGAATCCATTATACTTCATGGGGCAATTTGTAAAGTCATAGAGCATGAATGGAAAGAAGTGTAAAAATAATCCTTTCCTTGATTTCTGTTGACAAGATATCCATTGCAAAACTTTGTGGATAAGTTACCATCAGTCAGTATGGTTTATTCCTTAAAGGCCATCCTTTCATGCCAAGGAACTATAATATCTGAATATGCTTTTCCAGCTGACACAGTTGACTAAAAGGTGGAATTAGCATTGCCACAGGCATATTCAGCATTGAAATGGACCATCTGTGCCTCGGCTTATGCAAACTATTCTCTCTAGTCTCTCCTAACAGACTTTCAAATGTGGGCCGATCTGATACAACAGGGACAGATTTTACAGCTACTCTTGACATCATAGAGCTAAAGGTGCGCTTCCTTTTAGATGTTTACTTTGACTTTCTAGATGCAGGAGCATCTGGGTCAAATATCTCTGCAAGGTGGCAAATCTAGATACTCTCCTGGAATGCAGATGCTGCTCAAAAAGCACTTTTATTGTGCTTGCCCTAAAAGGCATTAATTATTTTTGAGGCTCAGCTGCACAACTTAGCAATAACTCAGCAGAGGAAATGAAATTGATGGTCTGCTTACAACCTCAGGGTATAGGTCATCCATTTGGTTCTAGAAGAGCTTTTCTGTCCTGCATTTTTCTCTAGAACTCATAACCAGCCCTTCATAGAAGGGGTCGTGGTCAAGGCACACCTGCCTCAGGAAAGTCCCAATTCCAGCCTATGCCAGCAGCAGGATCAGCCCCTCCTCGACCCTCAAAGGCATGGCTATGAGCCTGTGCTTCTGAATCTTCCAGTGGATGGAACCCTTTCTCGTTTCCAAACAGCGAGGAGATTATAAATAATGGACAGCTGGGTTCTGGAGGTAATAAAATAAGGGTACAAAATATAATTTACGGATACCCAAACAATCTTGTTGCAGTAGACTCCTCTTTCAGCGAGTTCTCTTCAACAACAAGCCTGAGTGAAAGGAGTGCAAAAATTGTTGGTCAAGGTATCAATCAGTCCTCATCACAAAGAGAACTGGGATGCTACTCGGTTTTGTTGCTGGTTCAAAAAGTCTCAGGGGACTTCATGCTAATGTTAGATCTAAAGATAGTGTACTTGTTTATTCTATATCAAATTTCAAAATGATACCCTTGGAAGCCATTCTGGCATTTATAAAGAAGGGAGTTTCTAGAGTCTCTTGATTTGCTGTACATTATCTTTGCATTTTGATATACTAGTCGTTTCAAAGGTATCTTCAGTTAAGTATTCAGGGCATCACTTTCCAGTTCTAGATCCTACTCTGCTGTCTGTCATCAGTCTCAAACATTTGTACAAAAGTCTTGATATTTCTGGAGGGTATGGTACATTCTAGAGCAGTCCTAGCCTTCCCATACTTAGATGAGTGACTAATTTCCTCATCTTTTTCTAAAGCAAGCAAGCATGTGGCACAAGTCTATGATATCCTTCAGAATCACAGCTTTCTCATGAACATAAAGAAATCTCAGCTGATTCCAGTTAAAGACTTTCAGTTCAATGGAGCTGCATTCAGGACAGATCTCGGGAAAGGGCTTCTTTCCACCTTAATGAAACATAAGCTTGTGCCATGCCTTTCAAAACTTCTCAGCAGCAATGGCCAGGGATAGTTGAGAGTTCAAGGAGATAAAGCGAGAGATGTGACACTTTCTGTTTAGTCCAGACTGCACCATTAGCCCTTAGTGAGTCATCTTCTTGGGTTATGGGAACTAGCATCCAAGAGTTATGATGCCATGATTGAAGTGACATCAGAAATCCATCTCTCTCTTTAATGGTGACTGAATCAGGACAATTTGGACAAAGGTTTCCTTCTGGCGTCTATCTCTCCCAAAGATGTGAAAAAAACAATGCCAGTGAGGTAGGTTGCAGGGCTACGCTAGGAAGATATGATGGCTCATGGTCAATGGACTGTGAAATAGAGAGAGACCTCTTTCAATTGGAAGGAACTGCAGGCATTCCAGTTGACTTCACATTGCCCCTGTAAGAATTTGGGATTCTGATTGAGGGGGTGGAAACCCTTCTTAAGTAACAACCACAGTCCTTGTCAGGGTGAATAACAAAAGTCATCAAATTAACCTGTGCCTAACCCTCTGGTAGTCGCAAGTTTCAGGTTTTAGTCAGAGGAGCACGTTTAGCACCACTTCCAAAGCTCCAGGACTAGTTGGTCACCTCTTGGGGGGTCAGGACTCACTCCTGTCAGAGGCCAGGTGCATGGTTCAAAGTCTCTGGAGATTGTCATGTCCTTGTAATTCACACTGGAGGCCAGCCCACTAGCTGGTAGTCCTGGGATCAAGCAGCAGAGCAGTCCTCTGAGGGTACAAGGTTAGCTTCAACTAGCAAGGCTGTCCTCTAGTACCAGCAGGGCAGTCCTCTGAGATACAAAGCAGGCCGCAAGCAACAGGGCAGTACTCTGAAGTAGAAGGTAGTCCTTCTGGTCATCCTCCACAGGTCCAGGAGTTTAATGAAGAGTTGGTTTGAAGGTCCAATATTTATATCTGGTTCCAGCCTGTGAGATGGGAAAACTTCGAGGCTACACCCATTTCAGCTTCTGGAAATGTTCTTATTTCCCCTGCCTAGGCTCCAAGTGGTCTAGGGTGACAATAGGCCAGTGTCAAGTTTCTTTTATGAGTGTGCTGGAGGCAGCCCTCCGCCCACCCATCCTGGCAGGATTGCCCATCCAGCCAACCCCTAGCCCCTCTTTGTCTCACTGACTGGAAGGAATACACAAAGGCCAACTATTCACACTCATGTGACCCAGGTCACAGGTTGCAGACACCAAATGGTTAGGACAAGACAATTCCAAATTTCTAAAAGTGGCATTTTCAGAATTCTGACTTAAAATCCGACTTTACTATTAAAAAGGATTTTACATTACAATTCTTTTGAGACCAAAAATGACATATGCACCTGTTCCCAATCAAAGGTTAGCTCTTATTAAATGTAAAAAGGAAACTCAATGTTATCCTATGGGAGAAGTAGGCCTTGCAGTAGTGAAAAATGAATTTAGAAGTTTTTCACTAAGTGGCATGTAAAACTTAAAAACACATGCTCTATCTTTTAGATACAATGCATCATGTCCTGTGGGCTGTATAGGGCCTATCTTAGGGGTGACTTATATGTATTAAAGAAGAAGGTTTCGGCCTAAGTGCATAAAGGTTTTGGCATAAGGGTTATTTTGCCAGGTTGAACTGGCAGTTTAAAACTGTACTGCAGGCTGCAAAGACAGGCCTGAGACAAGGCTATTTAAGTGGGTGGCACAACAGGCGCTGCAGGCCTACTGGCAGCATTTAACTTACAGGCCCTGGGTATATGTAGTACTACTGTACTGGGGACTTATAAGTAAATTAAATGTGCCAATTGGGTGTAAGTGAATTTTACCATGTTTCAATGACAGAGCACACGCACTTTAGCACTGGTTAGCAGTGGTAAAGTGCACACAGGTCTAGTGCCAACAAACATTTAATTCAAAAAACTGGAGGGGCGAAGGCAAAAATTTTGGGTTGACCCTGCAGAGAGGGCCAAGTCCAACAGCCTCCTATTGAAGAATAAGATGGTTTGGATAAGAACTGACAATATGATTATCCAAGAATATTTAGATCACCAGATGGGTACCAAGGTTCCAAAATTGACACGGTTGGCTCAGGAGATCTGTTTTTGGGCAAAATGCAATTTCGAATCTCTGACAGCAGTTTTTCTTCCACTGGGGCAGAATCTGCCTGCAAACCATCTGAACAGGATATTTCCCTCTTCAATATCTCTGTGTCTCAGTCCCATGATATTCCACCAGATTTTGTAGAGCTTCGGAACACCCTGGTCGGATCTATTTGCAACTCAGGATACATCTCTGCTACTCAGTTTTTTCTCTCTAGTTCCATCTCCAAAAGCCTCAGGGATAGCTGCTCTTTCTAGCCGATGGCCTTGGAGTTCAGACATAGATTCAATTTCCTTTTTGGCAATTAGATTGAAGAGAAATTACTTTTTCCGTAGGTGGGACATTTACTCTCTTGCTTCAGAGTGGGATTTACTTTTGGTCTTAAAATATTTACAGGGACTTTGGGCCATATGTAGGTAGCTAAATACCGGTCGGTAACGGCCGAAATTCGGTAAATCTCCCGTTACCGACCGGTATTTAGGCAATTGAGATGTAGGAGGCCGGATTTAAGGAATCGGTAATTTACCGATTCGTTATTTTAAGGAATCGGTAAATTACCGATTCCTTAAATCCTATGTAGGGAGCACTCAAGTGAGTGCATTTTTGGTTTAAGGATTCAGTTATTTACCACCAACTACAGGTTGGTGGTAAATACTGAATACCTTTTAAAAAGCAATTTTGTGCTTTTTAAAAGTGCCATGTGGCAGACATACATGCCCTTAGGGCATGTATGTGCGCCACATGTGCACACATGCACGATTCAGGGTGCAACAGGGTGTCAATTTGACACCCTGCCACCCTTGAATATGCTCCCCTATTACCGATTCGGTATTTACCGAATCGGTAATAGTGAATGGCTTCCCATTCATTCCTATGGGCCTCCAGGCCCATAGGAATTAATGGGAAGGTATTCCTTATTACCGATTCGGTAAATACCGAATAGGTAATAACGAATATTACCGAATCGGTAAAATTTACCGAATGTTTACCTACATTCTATTTACCGATTCTTAAATACCGAATCGGTAAAATTCGGTATTTAGGAATCGGTAAATAGAAATTACCTACATATGGCCCTTTATTTCAATCTTTAGATTCAGTAGCCTTAAAGTTTCTATCATATAAGGTGTTGGAGGTCATTTGTTCAGGAATGAGAATAGGTGAGATTGGTGCACTTTTGAGTTCAGAGCCCTTTTGGGGGTTTTTCCAGAAAAAGAAGACTTCAAGCTGTGTCCGGCCTTTGCTCTCAAGGCTCCTTCCTCTTTTAATTGTGCTCAAAACCTGGCATTGCCAGTTCTTTTTTCCTGTTTTCCCTCCTTAGTTGCGGAATCTTCTCTTCACACTCTTGATGTCCATAGAGCCCGTTCAATCTTTTTAGCCAGAACTCTTTTATTCTGCAAGGTAAATGTTTTGTTTGTAAGGTTTGATGCCTCTGGCCAAGGTCTTCATCCTTCATATACAACCATAAGTCGTCAGCTAAAACAAGTAATCATCACTTATGTGTCATCAGGGGGGATCTTTCTGGTCCAGTTCAGGGTAGGTGTACTCTGGGAGTATCAATTTATTTGGCAGCAATTAAATGAGTTTCTATTTTGGACATCTGTAATGTAGTCACTTGGGCAACCCCTCCTACTTTCATGAACCATTATAGGTTGCAGTTGGGGGAAGCTTATCTTCCCAATTTGGTACAAGTGTTTTGGGATCTTTCAAAGTACACTGACCATGAAAATGTCTTGTTTCCTTAATATAAATGAACACAGGGTATGGTATTTATTTAATTAGCTCAGTGGAATAAAAGAGTATGAGCCCCACCATGCAAGATATTCTGAGGGGGACCCCACATTATGCTCTGCCCCTCCCGCCTCTAGAGAAAATCTGTGTTAAGGTGTTATTTGCAGCTGTATGAAGAGCTATATATAAAAAGAGTTCTGGGCTATGTTATGTCCCTTCTCTATCTCTCTCTCTCTCAGCAGTCTCTCTGAAATGCTTCTTCCTTTGCTCTGCCTTTTGTCCTTCTCTTGGTCGCCGCTCTCTTGACTCTTTCTTTCTACACTCCAGTGCTCAGTTTTATAGAGAGACACTGCGGTGCCTTTCCCTCCAGGTCTCTCTATACTGGCAAGAAACGGAAGCTTCAAATTGCAAATTGCAACTTTGTTTCTTTTTTTCTGCCTGGGATAGTTATAGCACTGCAACAAGTCCAAAGAAAGGCTGAAGCTAAACAGCACTTGCTGTGCATTGCTCTGGCCCATCGGCTCTTGTGGCAGTCACACTCACATCAGTGAGGGCTGAGGGGCCTTCCTCCAGTATGGGGAAATCTGGAGGCCCTAAACTCCGCAGGGGCTGTGTGGGCCTCTAATATGCCCCGATTTAGGGGAAGTATGATTTTATATGGGTCACCAAATTCCTCTGCTTGAGTGTAAGCATCAGACGCTCCCCCACCCTCCACACCTTCAGGAAGAACCTCAAGACCTGGCTCTTCGACTGAACGGGAGCTGCAACCCCCCCCCCCCCAAGGCCTTGAGACCCTCACGGGTGAGTAGTGCGCTTTATAAAATCCCTGATTGATTGATTGATTTAAGCTCATAAGGTAAGGACTTGCTGCTTTTGTAGGAACTGGTGAAGTTTTGTGTCTAAATAGGAGCCATATTGGAAGGCTAGAATACTTTAAGCTTGGATAAATAGCCAAGGCAGTGGACAGCGACAAAGTTCTCATAAGATAAGGACTGTTACGAGGAAGATCAAAACTCAGAAAAATGAAAATTACTGATAAGTAATCAGGACATGTACATTTCTGCATCCAAAGCCTCACTTCATAGATTGGGAAGGTGTACAGAAAAACGGCCTTACAGCAATGGACATTATTTGAATTGTGAGTGGCTGGTGTTGCTTCATATGAATTGTGAGTGGCTGGTGTTGCTTGTTTGTCTTATGATGTTGCTTCTGTCTGATGGTTCTCCCAATCCTTGCACTAATTTATCCTGCAGTCTCTCTTGTAGTCATTATGCTGCAAAGCCCCTCACAACTGCACAGCAGAGGTGGCAGTAATGAGATTGCACTTAGCATCTTGGTGTACCCTAAAATTAAATAAACTACACGAAAACTGTTATTTCTAAATCACCTTTGGACATTATGTAAGACCTAATTTTATTGCAGGAAGGGTGCAAAAGTGAATATTTATATATAATGCATTAAAATGAGTTCTCTCTTGAACCCGAAGCAGCACTAGAAAGGATGCTGAACTTACATGGTGCACACTGAGGCAGTGTTCATGGTAGAGGCTACTTTTACTGTCATGTGTCTTATCCCTCAATGCACGGATGTAGTTTTGCATGTTGGGCCTGCAAGGGAACTTTCTGCTTTGTTGGCGACTTGTTTTTGCGACAGGTAGTACGTGAGGGAATGAACAGCCTTTGTATTAGAGACCGATATGGACTTGAGATTAATCAACATAGTAGCCATATCTGAGTAGGGCTACGTCATTTGCAAAGCTAATTGCAGTATTTAAAAAAAAAAAGTTATATATTTTAGCAGCATTTGCCGCGCGTGCTCAGCAGTCAGCACCGAAAATTTATAAAAGTTCGATCTGATTTATGTTTTGTTTTTGCTACTTCAGAGGGTATGCAGCAAAGACTTCCTTCTGTGGTATAATAAGTAAGAGAAGAGACAAATACCTGCTTCAAATTATAACATGCAAGGGAGTTGGTGTGGAAGCAGCACAGAGTGAAGGGCTGAATCTGAGCAGAAAGAAGTTGGTGACAACAGGACACTGAAAAGTCTGGCTGAAGGTTGAAGAGCTGAGATGTAGGTATAGCCAGAGCAGCTCCCAGCACAGGAGAACACCTCAGTTAATGACGCTCTGGTGCATAATGGATACCCATGGATGGGGCACTCTAGGTGTGCATGGAACTGCTAGCTGTCGCCAGACTAACCACTAGCACTGCACATACAACTTCTCAGCTCCTTATCTCTTTGCCCAGACCTACAGAAAGAGTTTCCCCCAAGTCTGCAGTGGAAGGATAGCACTCATCCAATAAAAACACTGTGCAACTGAAATGCTCTTAGACAAGACAAACAAGAGCAAACACATGAGACAGACACCAAGAGCAAACACATGAGATAGACAACAAAGCCATCCACTCATTGTACCTATATGTATTATATTGGAAACAACAGGTCTGTCAAAAGACAGCTAAAGTTGCCTGGAGCTAAGACCTAAAATTAATCAAAAACACTTCTTGCCACGTAAAATCACAAATACATTTTGCCTCTAAATCTAGAATGGAATTTTCAATTTCTAAAGTACTGAAAGTGAATGATAACTACTAAACAATGTCAGAAAATTGATTTTGATTTGCGGCACAAGTAGCATAAAATTCCCCTGGGAAATACATGTTAAGATGAAGCAGTAGAAACAATTATAAAGTCACAAAATAAGCATAACAGTATCCAAACTAATTTATAACAAATAGAGAAAAATGCAATTTAATAGGCAAATACACAGACACCAAAATTATCAAAATCAGAATAGTGGAACTGGGGATATGAACACAAAGCGGCTCATCTTTGTCAAAGTTCTTACTTTGGGATTGAGTCACTATTCGAGTCTTTTCTAATAAGGCAAGTTCCAAGACTGATGACCTTCCTCAAGCTACATCTGAAGCCTTTGGTTTTCCAACTAAAAGCTTTGAGTGGGACAAAGATAGATTTCATAGTCAATGAGGTCACTTCACCACTGGGATGAACCTGGTTCCTTGCCCTCGTCTAAAGATTTATCTTCAGACTTAGTCCTATTTTGATTCTCAAAATCTTCTAACAGGCAATGCTGAGAAGCTGTAGCCAGGAACAGCTCCACAAGCCTTGATACCTTTCCTGCATGGTACAGCTGAACCTGTTTTTAGTGCATGAAAAAGCCTGGTTTACCACCGTACATAAGATGCAGCCTCCTTGGGACAGCCTCAGCACCTTGTCCTGGTCCTCCGAAGGTGGAAAGAAAGACTAAGTCTTACCTTTCTCCACTTCCTGGGAAAGTTATTTTTAGTCACTGTGGCAATCCACACGGTCGTCAGGAAGACTTCAAGGCCTAAGGCCTCTATGCAGCCAGTTCTCATGCAGAGTCCAATTTTCTGTGGTAAGCTGGGCATATTAGAGTCCGGTATCCTTTTTCTTTTAGTGTCCCTAGGATTCAGTAGCAGTCCTTCATTCCTTCTCTTCCAGAAGGGTCTTCTTTCTTTAGATGTTGCCTTCCTAGAACTAGGAAGATTCTGAGGAGGTAGTGATGGTGGTCTATTATTAGCCTGTTTACTGGCCAGTAATTGGATACATTTTTCTATCTATTCCAATAAATCTTTTCACCCTAAGCTCACCTGCTTTGCAGCACCTTCTCTTTGCCTTAATGTAAAAATTCCCAGAAACCATAAATGCAAACTGTCAAACCCCTACTCCAATCAGAAGGGTCCCCAGGTCTCCTTAAACCACTCCCTATTTAGAGGAGATCTCCTCCCTCTGTTGGGGCAGAGAACTGTTTCCCTTCTGGTGGCACTGGAGTCAGAAAGTGTAGGGGGAACTGGGAAATGAAAGGGAGCAGATCAATTTAGTCTAATTTGTAGCTTCGTGTCAAAATAGGCAGCATGATGGCTGTTCTTCATTCTTCCAACTGCTCCTGTCCCCCTGCAAGATAGTTAATCCTTGTCAAATGGACACACCATTGTCCTCTGGAAGCAGGATTGTTAACTCACAAACAGAAATATGCATGGAGTCTCTAGATTGGCCCAGGTGGCACAAAGTACATTTCATAAAGTTACTTTTCTACTAAAGTAATAAAAAATCTTTTTTGAGGCAAGAATGTGGGGGAAAAAGATTCTAATCTTCAAAATATTGTTCATGGAAAGTCTAACCTAATCCACACAGTGAAAACAGCTTTAGAAATTGTGAGGGAACAATATACCTAATATATAAAGGGCCATTTTTCAATATATTATATGTTTATTTATTAAACAGCCAGCATGTTGGCTTAGAAGGTGCACTTTAAGGGTGCCTTATTAAAATATAAAATCAGGTTTTCCTACATAGAATTGCACATTCCTTCCTATGTGTCACTGCAGTGGTTTTAAACTACATCACAGACTGAGGACAGCAGTGCAACTGGCAGCCATAATTTTGTCATATATGTGGGTCATCCAAATACACACTGCAGTCCACATAGAGCATTTAACTTTCACACCACTAGAGCATTTTCTGCCCCATCCACTATGGCCTTGCAAGAAAGATAAATATGCCAATTGTGTGAAACAAATTTTAACAGAACCATTTTAGGGACAGAGCACACACACTGTGGCACTGATTAGCAGTGTTGCAGTGCACAGAGTACCAACACCAACATAAAAAGGGTTCAGAAAAAGGCAAAAGATTTGTGGTGAGCATGATCGCATCGCAGATTAGAATTATAGGAACCAGGTGCTACCCTTCTAGGTTTATTGATATCTAATTTCACAGATATGCTCTTTAGTCATATTTGTCAATCAATTGTGCTTATGAATATTGCTAGGTAATGATAATATATATGGTTGACTAATACATGTAAATGGAACCTATTCTTGGCGTTCCTGTTATCTCCTTTCAATGCTAGGTTCCACTCAACTGCCCCCTGAGAGCTGGTGTAATGAAATATTGTCACATTTTCCAAACTCTTGGTGACTTTCAACACTTACGTCTCTTACTTAGCACTGAAGATCAAAAGATACCCATCCTCCCATCTCTCTATGTCTGATAGACTGCTATAACTCACAATAGAAATCTGTTAATGCTCACAAACACTCAGTTGAAAAAGCAAAATCCTCAGTGCAGACACTCTCCATTGTGGATGCGAAATGTATAACTCTCTTCTTTCAGGGATCTATTTCTAACCAGATGTACGTTTATTCAGACTTAACTGTTCCTTCAGTTGTCAGTTCAGTAAATGTGTTTGCCTCTCTAAGGCAGATGCAGAGTGCAGCATGCTCTGAGCTGACACACACTGACCCCGGACTGAAGAGAAGCAAAACAATACATGTGTTTCTTTTTCAGTCACAAGATGAAAGGTCCCTTTACCTGGGGCACCCTCAGAGAACCCCAAAAAGAAAGCAGCCTTCTTCCAACAGACAAGAGCTCTTGAGGGAATGTTGTAAGCTAATTTCGTAAATAACAAAACTGCTTTTTAGACTTTCAGCATTAGTGACTGAATACAGTATTTAAAGCGGCTTTATTAATTGAACATGTCCCTCATAACATGGTTAGTATCCATGGGAGGCCTTTTATAGACCATAAACCATTGTCTAAAAAAGCAGATGACTGTAGGAAAAGAACAAGGGCAAAAAGAGCCTCGGGAAGCCTGGTGTGCTTGGTTTTGAATATCACCTTTATTTTCCATAACACTTTGGGGCCGATTCCGATCCGGGTCGGAAAGCGTTCCGACCGACATGGACCGGGACTGAAGTCCGACCGACTCGTACAGGCGCAGTCCGACCTGGCAAGTACGATGCGTCCCGGTCGAAATCCAACCGACTCCCACGGAATCAATCCGGACTGACTGAAACGTACGGAAAACAGTGCCCCACTCGGAAACGGACCCGAAACCTTCCGACTGACACGGAACGGCTATAGTTCCGACCGACACGAACACGCGCCGTACAACTTGCCAAGTACGATGCAATGCGTCGTGGACAAAAGCGAGTCGCACGGAGTCCAAGCCGTACAACCGATTCGTACGGAACAGAGAGATTGGCAAGAAAAAGAGCCCGTCGCGACCAGCGCGTACGTGAAACATGCAACATAGCACAAGGTCAGTGTGACCGACTCGGATCACCCCGCAAGTGACGCCACAGGCGTACGACCCAGTCAACTGAACGTCTCCGTCAGGCCCTAAAGAAATCATGGAATAGACACAGAAAAAGGCCAAACACACAATGCCCCCAAAGAAGAATCCAAAGTTCACAGACAGTGAGTTGGAAGTCATGGTAGATGAAATCATCAGAGTAGAGCCACAGTTATTTAGCTCCTTGGTCCAACAGACCCCCCTATCCCAGAAAAGCAAGATGTGGGCGAGGATTGTCGACAAGGTGAACGCACTAGCACCTAGCATGCGCACAATGGACGACATCAGGAACAGGTGGTACGACATACGCAGGAGGGTCAAGAAACTCATCGGCAAAGAACATGCCCTGAGCCAATGCACTGGTGGCGGTCCCCCTGCCAAACCGGTGCATTTCACTTCCTGGGAGGAGAAGGTGCGGGCCATGCTCCCACCAGTTGGCCTCCATGGATTGCCTGGAATACCAGAGCCTGGTGAGTACACAAACAACTATTCCAAATTGTGATGTAATAGCAATCCGCACCCACAGACATTAATGTCAGGGGGACAGAGAAAACATTCACTGTCATCAAGCCACAGCAACTTAAAGATAACTATCCTCTCATGTGTATGCGACCTAGAGAAACACAATACCTGCAATGTCCCAATAACATGTACCTAGGCCAATACATGTACAAACCCACTGACAAATATACCAGGGATTTGGCCCCAAACACCGTCAGCCATCATGCTACCACATTTACACACACTCCCAGGGAAGCGGAGTCACAGGAAGGAAGGTTTGGTGTGCCGGGAAGGTGGGTGTAGCTGAAAGCATGATGGGATTTGTAGTCACAGTCCATAGTCCCCATCCCACATGTCCCAGGAATACCCCCATGCACCATGCTCACCTCACAGGGAGTGGCAAAGTACTGCCAAGATTGCTGAAACTGGGCTCTGGTGTGGGGAGCACAAGGCCTTGCTGGGACTTGGGCTCCAACAAACACCAGGACACCACTGTCAGACAACTTGAACATGTACTTAGACTCACTGTCATGGAAGCATGGCCCATGGTGGCCTATCTGGTCCAGGGGGGAGGAGGAGTGCAACCTCAGACTACATCTCCCAGCAGGCCCTGTCACGCACACCCCTCCCACCAACAACAAATAACACACCTAGGACTAAGCACAACCTGAGACTCAAGGTAAATCGACTTCCAAGATGCCTGACACTGGGCCCTGGGGGTAGGAGCAGCAATCCATGGTGGTATTTGGGTGCCAATGCAGATTGTAACTACAAACATACCTGCAATGTAACAGGAAAGATCCCCATTCACAAAAGTCACTAAACTGAGCACAAACACACAGCAAGGCAACGGGATCCAAACACCAGTCACATGCAGCAGCCATCTTGTCAGCACACATTCAATACCAGGAAAGCTGAGTCACAGGAAGGAAGCATGGGTCTGCTGGGAAGGTGGGTGGAGTCAAATGCATGATGGGAGTTGAAGTCACAGCCCATAGTCCTCATCACACATATCCTAGGAATACCCCCATGCACCATGCTCACCTCACAGGGAGTGGCAAAGTACTGCCAAGATTGCTGAAACTGGGCTCTGGTGTGGGGAGCACAAGGCCTTGCTGGGACTTGGGCTCCAACAAACACCAGGACACCACTGTCAGACAACTTGAACATGTACTTAGACTCACTGTCATGGAAGCATGGCCCATGGTGGCCTATCTGGTCCAGGGGGGAGGAGGAGTGCAACCTCAGACTACATCTCCCAGCAGGCCCTGTCACACACACCCCTCCCACCAACAATAAATAACACACCTGGGACTAAGCACAACCTGAGACTCAAGGTAAATCGACTTCCAAGATGCCTGACACTGGGCCCGGGGGGTAGGAGCAGCAATCCATGGTGGTATTTGTGTGCCAATGCAGATTGTAACTACAAACATACCTGCAATGTAACAGGAAAGATCCCCATTCACAAATGGCCACGTCATGCCCTTGGTGCTGCACCCCAAGCTGATCCCTAGTTGGGACGCATCATAAATGCGTACCAGCAATGCACCGGAGACTTTGGCCAGGTTGTGGGGCACCTCAGGGACATTAAAAAACAGCAGGCTGAACATCATGCCAGATTGGACGCACACATGTTGCGGGTGGAGACACACATGGCCCGCATGGAGTCCAAGATGGACAAGTTGGATGATGTCACGGCGGTGCACAGAGACATACTTGGATGCCTACGTCAGATTGCAAACAACATGGCCCCGTCTCCCTGTGTGCCCACTACATCAGTTGTCACAACATCTGCAACTGCCACAGGTAGGGAGGTGGACTCTGACGGAAACTCCAGCGCACCGCCCCAGCCTACACCTGAGGGACCCCCCCCAAAAGAAGACGAGGGGTCGTCCAAAGAAGGACAAGTGAGAGGCAGCTGGCCATGCACATCCCCCAGGAAGTGAACACCTGTTCCTGATGTCCACCATTGTGTGCAAACCCTTCACCTTGTCGACTGTCCCCAACTCTCCCACATGTGATGGAGTGTCTGATTTGAATCAATGGATCTAATGACTGTGGACTTTACTCTGGTAACTTCATCTACCAACACTACCAACTCCCCTGTGAACTTAGGATTCCCATTGCACTGTACAGAACTTCATGTCACCTACATCATTCACACACATGTATGTAAATAAACACCTCAACTCACACTTGTAGCCTCTGTGTTAAATTTAACCGGGTTTGTCACATATAGGTGATGACATGCTAAAGTAAGACTGTGCCGGAAAACCACTAGAGCAATCTAAACACTGAAATGTGATTTATGTTGATGTGACACATATGAGAGGTACACACTACTAGGTCAACACAACACGAATTCACCATGGCCATCAGATTCTTTGCCTCAGACATTGTGAACTGCCAGTACACACAATTTATGAAGCAGTGGCAATCAGCCCACAGGTCCAGCATGCCAAGGATTGTCAAATGTATGGACACAGAGGAAGCACACCACAAACTGGTGCGCACCTTTATTATACATACACAACAAGTAAACGAAACATCAGATGCAAGGTACCCTCACATGACAGTGATCAAAAAGTAACCAAGAATGGCAGACATGCCAGCACAGGGGTGTGTGGGATGATGCATCCGGGAACCATGAAAGGTTGCACTCTGTGACCGTATTGTGCGTTTCAGAGGTTACATGTCACCAGACAACAGCCAATGGACCCTGTGAATGACAGACATACAACAGTATTGAAATCACTAAATCACTGCATATATCTACAATACACATTACAAACACTATTTCAAAGAGTTGTGAAAAGATCCGAAGATTCATGGCAACACTGATTGGGAGGACATACTAACTCAAGGGACACATCAATGCAACAATCATGACACGTAACATGCTGAAACACATATGCTCTCACAGTGCACAACACAGACACATATCAGGTGATGCAAGAATTGTTGACAACACATCACTGTATACTCACAATTAGGAGAAGAAGTTGTGTCACTGCCATGTTGTGTAGCATGCAACACACAATAAATATCTTGCACACCTTTTCAGGTGCATATTGGAGGGCCCCTCCTGTCCGGTCCAGGCAGCGGAATCGGCTTTTCAGGAGTCCAAATGTCCGCTCAATCACTCGCCTGGTCCGCCCATGTGCTTCATTGAAACGTATCAGCGCTGGAGTGACAGGATTCCTAAGAGGTGTCAGCAACCACGGCATGTTGGGGTACCCGGAGTCACCTGCATCCAAACAGCCAAACATGTCATGGGTCAGGAAAGAGCGTGTAATCCCAAGACACTTAAAACACACAAGGTAAAGTGCAATTACACACCGACAAGCCAGGCACGCTGGTTCTGCAGCTGTGACATCATATGTGGTATCCTGCTATTCCGCATGATGTAGGCGTTGTGTGCTGAACCAGGGAAACGGACACAGAGATGTGAAATTGTCATGTCCGCAAGACATACCACTAGGGCATTAATAGAGTGAAAATGTTTACGGTTGCGGTAAGTCTGCTCATGGGCCTGTGGTGGTACCAAAGCCACATGTGTCCCATCAATTGAGCCGATGACATTTGGTATCCCTCCCAGTGCATAGAAATCTCCCTTTATGCCTGGCTTTTGTTGTTGGTTGGGAAATCGGATGTATCGGTCCAGATACAACAACATTGCCTCCAAAACATCACGGAGAACACAACAGAACATGGTCTGTGACATCCCACCAGCCACTGTGTATTGGAATGTTCCGGTGGCAAAAAAATGTAGGGCTGCCATCACCTTCACCTTGGAGGTCAGCGCAGTTGGATACGCACGCCCAGGTTGTAAATGTGGGGACAACTGCTCCTCCAAATCCTCAATCAGCTGGCTTGTGAAGCGGTACCGTCGGATGCAGTCACGTTCTGCCATGGTTGCAAGGTCCGGGAAGGGTCTGTGGACATTAGGTCTCCTGCAGTACATAGGGAATCAAAGAAAGTATTTCAGTTCCCCAAAATCTGTGGCTATGACCATGCCAAATACCACATGCTACATCACATCAGGACACAATTGAGTCAGGTGTGTGCAATTCAGCATGGACACATATGCCAGCCATGTGCCCCTCACCTAACATGTCAGCTCCACATGGTGACACTACAAGTGCCATTCTCTGCTGTTGACAAACTGTGGGCCCTGTCACAGTACATCTGAACATATGTCACATACCAAACACACACCTCAATAACTAGTGAGGATAGTTGTGTTGTCAAAATGACAGGGGACTGGCAGTCACACACACGGGGAACATGCATTGCAACATGGACACAGTCACCATGTAATGTCTGATGTACACGTTCCAACACAACCATCAGTTGTCTGTATGGCAAACGTGGATATCTGTGACACACAGACACAACACCAAATCACATGCCCAAAACTGATGGAGGTTTAGGGGGATTAACAACTCCCAGATACAAATATGTCCATGTGCCTAGCACCATACGCAAATACTCATGATGTACCACACACAGCAAGGCCAGGGACACACATGACATATCATATGCAATGTAGGGTTCATGTAACATGGCAATACACAATGTGCCCCTGTAACTGTGCCCAGGCCACGTGTGTTGACCAGCAAAGCCCTCAAGCACAGTAGGGAGGTGCATCACACACAATGCCTTTTTGTGAGCATATGACATGGCACATCCTGGTAGTGTGTACCACATTGTGCACATCAATTATGACATGTGTAGACATGTACCCACACATGTAATGAAGCATGAATAGTGATTGCCTGTACTGTGTGACAGGCTGTCACTGTGTTGTCCAGCCCCTCAGTCCATGTCAAAACATTTCGGTTGGCAGCTTCAGACCATCGAATGTAATGGTCACACAGGTGTGTGCGATTGTGAATGACGCGTCGGACACTTAGGGACCAAGGCGTACGCATGCCTTGGTCATAGACTGTAATGGCTAGATATGCGGGTGCGATTTGAGGAGACGCGTCGGACACTTAGGGACCAAGGCGTACGCACGCCTTGGTCATAGACTGTAATGGCTAGATATGCGGGTGCGATTTGAGGAGACGCGTCGGACACTTGGGGACCAAGGCGTACGCACGCCTTGGTCATAGACTGTAATGGCTAGATATGTGGGTGCGATTTGAGGAGACGCGTCGGACACTTAGGGACCAAGGCGTACGCACGCCTTGGTCATAGACTATAATGGCTATATACGCGGGTGCGATTTGATAAGACGCGTCGGATGCCTAGGATCCAAGGCGTACGCACCCATTGGCTATTGGCTGTCATGGAGACGAGCCTTGTGTTTTGCTACGTGTACGACGCGTGTGCTGCCAGATTCAGTTGGGCCACTACAACAATGTTGCAAATTCAATGGTGTCATGATGCAGAAAGTTTGAACGACGCGGAAGGCGTGTCCGATGCATTCAAAGTCATGGATTGGGCAAATTCGGATAATGCGAACGAGTCTGACCTATCTCTTTGGCCGCATCGAACAGATACTGCCTCTGTAGAACAGATATAAGGCTGTCTGTTCCCCAGAGACTGCACTTGCTTGCACTACATGCCACAGGACTGCATTTCATCACACCACTGCTGTTGTCTCTGCATCCTCAGTATCCTGCAATGGCACGTGCTGTGGAGAGGGCCCCCAAAGCGATACAAAAGGGGATGATGGACGGAACGTTTGAGCCAATCAAACACTCACCCCCAGTCAACTGATCTGGGTTTAATCCATCATCATTCTTTAGCTCACTCCACCACCCCAGTTCAGACATGGCCATATGCAAATCAGTCTGACCCTGTGCCTCATGGGAACAGTCCAGCCCGAACTGCCAAGCCATGTCTTCCCTGGACCGGAAACAAGCATCCTAGGACCGGTTTCTGGCATTTCAGCCGTCATCAGCCAGGCTTGCTTGAATCCAGTGGCAAAGTGAGCAAGGGACCCACGTCTGGGCATACCCCCGCCAACTTAGGGCGACCAAAGCGATACAAAAGGGGATGATGGACGGAACGTTTGAGCCAATCAAACACTCACCCCCAGTCAACTGATCTGGGTTTAATCCATCATCATTCTTTAGCTCACTCCACCACCCCAGTTCAGACATGGCCATATGCAAATCAGTCTGACCCTGTGCCTCATGGGAACAGTCCAGCCCGAACTGCCAAGCCATGTCTTCCCTGGACCGGAAACAAGCATCCTAGGACCGGTTTCTGGCATTTCAGCCGTCATCAGCCAGGCTTGCTTGAATCCAGTGGCAAAGTGAGCAAGGGACCCACGTCTGGGCATACCCCGCCAACTTAGGGCGACCAAAGCGATACAAAAGGGGATGATGGACGGAACGTTTGAGCCAATCAAACACTCACCCCCAGTCAACTGATCTGGGTTTAATCCATCATCATTCTTTAGCTCACTCCACCACCCCAGTTCAGACATGGCCATATGCAAATCAGTCTGACCCTGTGCCTCATGGGAACAGTCCAGCCCGAACTGCCAAGCCATGTCTTCCCTGGACCGGAAACAAGCATCCTAGGACCGGTTTCTGGCATTTCAGCCGTCATCAGCCAGGCTTGCTTGAATCCAGTGGCAAAGTGAGCAAGGGACCCACGTCTGGGCATACCCCCGCCAACTTAGGGCGACCAAAGCGATACAAAAGGGGATGATGGACGGAACGTTTGAGCCAATCAAACACTCACCCCCAGTCAACTGATCTGGGTTTAATCCATCATCATTCTTTAGCTCACTCCACCGCCCCAGCATTCACTGAGGAGGAGAACCAGGCCCTGCTGGACAGCCTCCTCCCACAGTACTGCAAGCTGTATGGGAAACCAGGGGAGCAGGTGAGTGTGGAGTCCAATGCCTTGGCATTTGTACATGTAGTCTGACTGGCACTACTAGCATTGTGCTCACCAAGGGCAAGCATGCACACTGAGTAAGTTCAAGTTTCTGAGTGTGCTGATGCATGTACACAGCTGGCAATGTTTCTGATTGACTTACTGTCCTTTTTCCCTTATTTAAATGTGTTTATGTGTGACATACAATTGACTAATAGTGACACTTCCTGACATACAAAACCTAGCATTGATGAAGAGAGGAATGTGACAATGTCTGCCATTCCAGTCATTTCAGCAAACAAAAACTGTAAGGGCAACTACGAACTGCAGCAATACACCAGACATGTAAGGGTACCAATCTGCAGGAGGGCCTCATGGTGGTTTGGGAATAATAAATTGCCAGTTCATTGCAGTGAGATAGTTGGTGAAGAGTTGCACCACAGCTGCAGACCCTAGACCCCAGCTCTCCTCATCAGCTGTGTTGCAGATACAGTGCTGTATGCTTGGCTGTGAAAGTTAAGCAAACACCTGTAACCCCCCACCCCGGTAGCAAATTTGCTGACTCAATTGATATGTTGTTGTTGCCAGTGTTCACTAATCAATGTGGGTCATGCAATCTAGGGAGAGGCTGGGGAGGGGGTGTAAGTGGAGTGGCCCATGTGATTGGTCTACCCGTGCTGGTACACATCCTGTGCAACTCTGTGCCTCACAGTGTCCGGTCTGAGCAGTGAGTGGGTGTCCACCCTGAGGCCATCGGTCTGCCGGCACTGCCATGTCGTGAATTGGGGCTTGCACACAGGACAACTGCCCATTACCATAGTTGCACTACCTTTATACATGATATGCACTGCAAAGTTCAACATGTGTGTACAACTGTGTGTTTGGGAACATGGGGCATGTGTAGTGATGTTGTCTCACATTGTCATCCTCACAGGTCACTGCCCATGAGAATAATGAAATATGGCAGACCATCGCCCAGGAAGTTAGGTCGGTGGTGGTCTACAGACGCCGCATCCACCACTGCCAGAAGAGGTGGCAGGACCTTCGTGGCTGGACCCGGAGGATAGCAAGGGTTCAGCTGAAGCTGTCGCCTCCTTGCAGGAGGGGCGGACGCCGGAACCTGACCCCCCACATGCTACGGATCCTGACGGTGGTCTTTCCAGACCTGGATGGGCAGTTGAAGGCCAGACAGCAGCAAGGAGGGGGTAAGTCCATGCCTTGTTGGTGTATTTGGGTTAACCTGCAGTCTGCACTCCTTCAGCCAAGTTACACTCCCACAGTTAGTCTGTCTGCTCAGACAAGTTCCATGTGGCTATGTTTGGTGATGCCCCATTCACATCTGATGCCTAGGTGTGTCCCTTCCACTCTTTCACATGTGTCACTTGGGTTGTGTGTATTTACTGTTGTCCAAGGGAATGTTGACAGCAACATCAGAAAAATGTACATTGACTTGAGCTACATGGGTGAGGCTAATCTGGGACATGTGCCAGATCATTTATGGATTATTAACCTGTGCTCTGTGTGTGCTCAACATCTCTGCACTAATTGCTGTTGTGGGTCAGCATAGGAGTGTGAGGTATTGACCACACACCCATGCAGCAGGCATGCACAATCGTGACACCTCAGACATTTGATGTGTATGAGTTCCAGTAAATGTATGGTCACCTGCATTGTGCTCCTGCTAATCCCATGTATCACATGGCCCATGGACAGGTCTGCCTTCTCCGGTCATCTAAGACACTCTGGCCTCCTAATCTGGTGTGTCAGCCAACACTTCGACCATTGTGAACGTTTATTATCATGTGTCTGACTCTGTGTCAAGCTGGCCTGCCATAGCTTTTTGTATTTCAGAGGTTTGCTATATGTTTGTCATGGACAGACATCTGACATGTGACTATTTGTTCTGCACACAGGGCAATACATATGTGTGTAGTCACTATAATGTGCATAATGGTGTATTCAACAGATTTGTGTCAGCAGCTTTACTATGTACTTGTGATGTCCTCTGTGATCAGGTATACAGGGTTGTAGACTCACAAACTGTGATGTGTCATGTTGCTTATGTGGCTTTAGCATATTCTAACAAATGTGTCTGGCATGTGGTGACCATGTATACATGACCACTACCGGAGTTCCATTCACAGTGCAAACATGAGTGTGACACGTTGCTGAATGTGGAGTTGGCATGCACTGCCCCTGTGACAGTAGTCAGTACTGACTGATGGGCCAGACAGGCCTGTGGCCTTATGTTACACACTAATATCTGGGGCATGCTGTATTGTGACGTGTGTCTTGTACTGCAGCCACAGTGTGCTAGCTTTAGGTTTCAAGACATGGGCCGTAATGGTGTCTGGTAATGGAAGTATGTTCATCATAGCAACAATGAGGTCATGCCATCACAAATGCAGTTCCAAAACCTGAGTCAGTGGCCTGGATTGTGACATGTGTGTCAGAACACATGACAGTAACGATCAGAGCAGATCAGAGTACTGGGTAGTCTGGTAATGCCTGCACATGTGCTGTCCGACATCATACATACTATGGGCTGATGGGTCCATTGTCATCATGGGTACAGAGGGCATGGTTCACTGGCAGACTGATGGGTGCCAGGTTCACCTATGTGTGGTAGATTGGGATGCTGTTTTTAAATGATGCCAGGGCTTGCACAGTGATGTGTTGCATTTAAGGTCATGTGTCCAGTAAACACAGGTGACTGATGTGAATCTGTTTCTCCTCCTTGTTCACAGCATCATCGGCAGACACTGGAGGGGACAGCTCCACGGACCGTGAGGAGGGGCGCAGCCAGACTGGTTCCGCTGTGGAGGAGTCAGAGGGAGCCAGTGGCACGGAGGGTGAGGGGAGCCACACTGAAGGCGAGTCAACAGCCACTACATCTGCTGCGGACGACGAAGGCTCAAGTGATGATTCCCTGGAGGAGGCGGGTGTGCCAACACCAGAGAACACTGACAGCGAGTCTGTCCCCGCCACCTCCACCATCTCTACCCTTCCAGTTGCTCCCATCCCAGATGTCCGTGGAGCCCCCGTGTTAGGGCGAGAGTCTCCTTCAGTCCAGGCACCGCACCCCCTGCCTCTGTCTCCCCTGCTGCCCTGAGTGTGGAGTCTGTGGAACTGCTGAAGCAGATGCATGTGGGGCAGACATCAATGCTGAGTGTCCTCCATGCTCACACTAATCTCTTGACACAATTGGTGTCATTCGTAGAGGGCATGTCAGCAACCATGTCTGCCCAACAGCAGATCAGTCAGTCCATGGCCTCCTCACTGACGGCAGCAGTGTCCCTCCTCCAGCAGTCCCTCACCACACCTACCTCTGGCCCATCCACAATCCCCACTACCCTCTCTGATCCGACCACACTCACACCTGCACCGTCACGCACAACACCATACCCGAGCAGCACACGCACAGGGAAATCTAAGTCTAAATGCACCAGCACGCACACACAGGGGACTGATGGCACACACACAGGGGATAGGGTACAGACGCACAGACAACCATCCACAACCACTCTGCAGTCCTCAGACACCTCTCCCGCCAAAACCTCTTCCCTGGACTCCCCTGCAAACCCCCCTTCTCAGAAGCTCTTCCTCTGTGAGCTTGGCCTCTTCCCCTCAGATACACCTGGGCCAACTCACAAGGGGAAGAGGAAGTCACCTCGCCGGGAGGGTATACCCCCGACCCCGCACACCCTCCCCCAAGAGCAGGGACACTGAGGCCCCCACCCGGAAATCCCCAAGAACCAGGAAAACCCAACAACATTCACACACTCCCACCACACACTCTCCGTCCTCAAGCTCACATGCCACCACTCCTTGTGTCCCCCGCCACACCCTGCCCCAGGTTCACCCACCCACCGGTGGCACATCCCCAAAGTCATTAGGCCCTCCCCCCCTTCCACAGACACTTACACAACACCCGCCCTTCAGCCTGTTCCTGCTACTGCAGTGGAGCCCGTGTCCCACCCAACTGTCCTGGCCACTGCAGTGGAGCCCCCACCCACTACATCGGACAACCTCACTGCAGTGGAGTGTGTACCCCCCCATGTGTCGTGGCCACTGCAGTGGAGCCCCAGCACACTCCATCGGACATGCTCACTGCAGTGGAGACCCCACACACTAATCATGACCCATCCACTGCAGTTGCTCCTGTGACCCCTGTACCCACCACCACTCCACTGCCCCATTCTTGTGCCCCCCTGATTCTGTCCCTGCGGTGCCTGGCCTGCCACCATAGATGCCCCTCCAAAGGGTGATGTCCCCTACTGTGTGTCAGTGCAGGCAAGCTATGGGTGACATGTTGTCAGTTGTCCCCCATCATGGACTAATTTCACGGACCAACCATTGGCATTTTTGCATTCCGGACTGGACTTTTCCCCTTTACGTTGCTGAATAAAGTTATTTTTTGTTATTTCTTTGAATTGCATCTCATGTACATGATGTTGCTAAGAAGTGTACTTAAGTTGCTGTTGTGCTATTGTCATTTGCCAAAAGTGATATGATGTTGTGATGTGTCTCATGTGTGCCATGGTACATGAGTCATATTGCAGTATGTCTCCAAATCATCATTGGGTGTCAAGTCAGATTCTCATGATCACAACTGCTTTTGCACAGGGATTGGGACAGCCTTTGAAGTACTTCACATCCAGGCGCGGCCCGTGGTAGGAGTGCCGGTCGGGCGGTGACGTGGGGCGGGGGAGGGGCAGGGTGGGGGTAGTAAACTACGGATTAAGGCCGAATACAGGTAAGTGAACATTTAAATAAATAAAACCAATTTTGTTGTGAGCGCTGCATCGCCAAATGCGATGCAGCGCTCGCAACGAAATTCGTTTTATTTATTTAAATGTTCACTTACCTGTATTCGGCCTTACTCCATAGTTTACTACCCCCCACCCTGCCCCTCCCCCGCCCCACGTCACCGCCCGACCGGCACTCCTACCACGGGCCGTGCCTGTTCACATCTTTGTTTTCCACTGTTGCACAGGTTTAGTGCTGACATGTGTGCACATCTTACTTCTTACTTACTCGAGCCGTCAGCACCAGACATGTATTTTGATGCATGGGTCACACGAATCCGTTTTCACGTTTGTAATAAGCAATATAGTCACCATCAAGGAGAAATGTTTGATGCAATTTCATGGATCTATCTCTATATAGATTGCCATGATATGTATAGTTGGGAACACACTACAGTCAAGCATTAATGTAACACAGTTGCCCAGATGTATGGGCTCATATTGTGTGTTTGCATATGTTTTCCAGCCCTGAAGAAGTCGCGGGTCTCTTGTCCCGAACGACGAAACATGTGTTGGCTGGAGTTCTCATCAACAAGAAATCATTAAAACGAGTCATTTATTAAATGTTTTGTTTCTCTCAATATAAGTCATATACTTGTTACACTGTATACATGTGTGCCAGGACTTGCTAAGAATCTGTGTACAGATCTGTGGATCTGAATTGTGGGGTATTGGATGATTACCCCCTCCCTGGGCACCATTTATTAAAACTTAGTAGTAAGGGAATATACACCGAAAAGATAGAGCGCCACTTTCACCTAGGGCACAATCATCCCAACGAGTTTTCATTCGTGATGAACAAGTCATCTGTGTAATTAGTGCAACTTGCCATACATATGTTTGGAGTATGTGCTGGTGACTTAAGGGACACTGCATGACACAGGCTGATGTGACCAGAACCTGCAGGCAGAATTAATGGGTGGCTCACTGGCAGACTTCTAGTCTGACATGACTTGGCCCTGCACAGACGACTGTTGGCACAGCTGAGGTTACACATGTGTGGAGTCACCTCATGGCAGTGTGTAATCCTGTGTCATTGACTGGGCCCATGTGTTGTGTTCTGTGTGCATGTCTCAGTGGGTTACCTTGCTTTTTTCCACACAGCCTACATTCCCTGCAGATGTTCCTGACTGTGATGCTTACTGAGTTGTCCTGTGTTTGCCGTGGGTGTTAGGACTAGGTTTCCTGGGATGTGGGTGCATGGTAAATACTGGTCATATGAGAGTCATCGTTGGGTGTGTTTGATGTAATGGCCCTGGTACGTGGTCAAACTCCCATTGGACATAATCAGGATTCACCACGGCACTTTGGTGTTGCCAAAACCAGGTTGTTTTCACTTTGTGGTGGCTTCATGTGACTGGGTAACTTGTATGTGTGTGTGAGTGCTCACACTCATCAGATCCTAGCCTTCAATGTCTGATGCTGTGAAAATGTGTTCTTTGTGGGTCTCCATGTGCTCTCCATTGGTCTGGGACTGTGCCAAGGATCCCAATGTGTCAGATAAGTGTCACGTCATGCACATGTACCTCATAATATACAGTGTGGGAGTCATTCACAAGGGATGTTGCCTGGCCATGTGTGATGTGTTTGTACTCCTTGGATCCCCCCTCCACCCCTGGGATTGTCATCGGTGCATGTGCAATGTCAGGAGTCCATGTGGGCTTGGCTGCTGCTCATTGTTGCAGATCAAGGTGTGTGGCATTTGGAGTGGGCATATTTGTGTGTTCTCATGTCTAGGACCCTACATACATAGTGGGCTCAGATCACAGCCCATGGCCGTTTAGTTTTCTGAGTGAGTGTGATGGCAGTTTGGCTGTCACTACATGCCACAGTGCACACATGTGACTGTGATCCACAGTAGGGTGTACATCCAAATTTGTAATCGCAGAGGGCTCATCATACAGGCTACTGTCGCCACAATGTGGGCTCCTTGTGGGTATTGATGGAGTGGGTCTGTCTCTTGCTGTGTTTGTTGCTGTGCTGCCCAGCTTAGGTCACATGAGTGTGTTGTGGAACCACTCATGTCACAATGGCTGATTGCCCACATAGAGGTAGCCAGTTCCTGTGGGACTTCTGGATGTCAATGTGTACACATATATCTGTTTTGAGTTAAACCCCACATGATGTGTGTCGTACTAGCCTGAGTACACTGAGACACACACACATGTTGTGTTCATTATGCAGTGTGGGGCTGGCTGGTTGTGTTTGTGCACCTGCACCCATGCATTGGTATGGCTTTTCCGGACATTGCCTGGAAGTCGGGTGTAGGTATTGCCGTACTGTCCCTGGGACTCCTGCCTCATCATTCGGCGCATTCTTCATGGTTATTATGTTCCATTGCTGCCATGGTATGGGTCTTGATCACCTGATGGCTGCAATCTACACAGGATTCCTTGGTATGTGTGTCTGTTTGTGTGCATATGTGTGTATGCATTCTGGTGGCCACTACTTACATTGTGTAATTGTACATTGGAGGCATTGTCAGCCCCCATGTGCACTGCTACTCTGCACATGTCAGAGGGATGTTAGTCGACGCTGGACACTTCCACTCAACAGATCTGTGTTTGTTTGCAACACACCCACTACTTAGCCACTACATTGCTTGTGGTGTTACGACCAGGAATCTGACATGCAGATTTGCATTGGCTGTCATTTTTGGACATATGTATCCGAAAACAACGGTTCTAGCGGGAATACAATAAATCTATACTGGTAATTAAAAATGCACAATCGCGATCAATTAGGGTTAAGGATGTCAGAAAAAGAGAGCCTCGCAGACTTGGTGTTCATAATAATTCTTTTTTATCCAAATTTTTATAATTCAAAAACAATACATACACCGACCGAGAGTGATTATATGTCCCAAGCAAATGAAACCATCTAATACATTGTGAACAGACATGTGATATATACAGAACTTGTAGTGGGCAGGATCAACACCACTCAATGTAGTGGTACCTGAGCAGGATCCTCCGCTGGATAGATAAAGTCGCGGGACCGGTAGTGCCACGGCAGGAGAATAAGGCTTTTGAAATATGCCACATAGGATGAGAACTGCTCTGGTCGTCTGCCTGGTAACAATGACCATTGTTACCAGGCAGACGACCAGAGCAGTTCTCATCCTATCCTGCCCACTATTGTGACTGAGCCACAATTGATTAATACCAGTTCACAGCCCTTCGTCTCTCACACGGGGTGCTCGACCGAGTTCCCGTGTGAGTATTAATTTCTTCTTTCTCATTTCACGGGTGTCTCACACTTTATGTGCCTCTCACGCGGCTGTAATACTACCATCAGATTGTCCCTTACCCCTTGGTCCTGAGGAGACCCCACATTGCAAGAGGGTCGAAACGTCGTCGACTCGATTGATAGCGAACCATTTTAAATAGCTCTGACTATTGTACACAGAGGCTATAATTATTATCAATTCATGTTGTGGTCGTTGTCTTTTTCAATAATTGTGGAAACCAAGTTCTGTATATATCACATGTCTGTTCACAATGTATTAGATGGTTTCATTTGCTTGGGACATATAATCACTATTGTGGTTCTTCTCGGTCGGTGTATGTATTGTTTTTGAATTATAAAAATTTGGATAAAAAAAGAATTATTATGAACACCAAGTCTGCGAGGCTCTCTTTTTCTTACATCCTTAACCCTAATTTATCGCGATTGTGCATTTTTAATTACCAGTATAGATTTATTGTATTCCCGCTAGAACCGTTGTTTTCGGATACATATGACTTACCCTGGTTCCTAGTGAGTAGGGTCCCCCTTTTCCTCTTTTTCGTCATTTTTGGACAAGCACTCACATTTAGCTCACTGAGGTGGGGTGGGGTCTAGCCCCATTGATGCAATGTTCCCGATATGTATGGATTTAGGATGCCACACTCACCTTTTGGTCACAGTAGGGTGGGAGGGATCAAGCCCCATTAGCACGATGTACCACGTTTGGTGGTGTTTTTGACAACACATCCACCTTTTGCTCACAGATGTGATGTGAGTTACAGTATGTGTTCCCTTTCAGTGTCACTGTTTCTGGGACTTCACACACAATACACAATCTTGGCATGATGGTAGGGTGAGGGGTGTTTGGCCTACAAGCCGTATGGGTGGGAATGCTGGTAGTGATAGGCATTCCCCCTTGTAGGTAGAGTATGCTGGTAGTGATAGGCATCCCCCCTTGTAGGTAGAGTATGCTGGTAGTGATAGGCTTCCCCCCTATGGGTTAAGGACTAGGCATCCACCCCCTATGGGCTGGAGAATGCTGGTAGTGATAGGCACTCACCCCCATGCAGGTGGAGTATGCTGGTAGTGATAGGCATCCCCCTTGTAGGTAGGGTATGCTGGTAGTGATAGGCATCCACCCCCATGTAGGTTGGGACTGCTGGTGGTGATAGGCATCCCCCCTATGGGTTAAGGACTAGGCATCCACCCCCTATGGGCTGGAGAATGCTGGTAGTGATAGGCACTCACCCCCATGCAGGTGGAGTATGCTGGTAGTGATAGGCATCCCCCTTGTAGGTAGGGTATGCTGGTAGTGATAGGCATCCACCCCCATGTAGGTTGGGACTGCTGGTGGTGATAGGCATCCCCCTATGGGTTAAGGACTAGGCATCCACCCCCTATGGGCTGGAGAATGCTGGTAGTGATAGGCACTCACCCCCATGCAGGTGGAGTATGCTGGTAGTGATAGGCATCCCCCCTTGTAGGTAGGGTATGCTGGTAGTGATAGGCATCCACCCCCATGTAGGTTGGGACTGCTGGTGGTGATAGGCATCCCCCCTATGGGTTAAGGACTAGGCATCCACCCCCTATGGGCTGGAGAATGCTGGTAGTGATAGGCACTCCCCCCCATGCAGGTGGAGTATGCTGGTAGTGATAGGCATCCACCCCCATGCAGGTAGAGTATGCTGGCAGTGATAGGCATCCCCCCTTGTAGGTAGAGTATGCTGGTAGTGATAGGCATCCACCCCCTATGGGCTGGAGGATGCTGGTAGTGATAGGCACTCACCCCCATGCAGGTAGAGTATGCTGGTAGTGATAGGCATCCCCCCTTGCAGGTAGAGTATGCTGGTAGTGATAGGCATCCCCCCTATGGGTTAAGGACTAGGCATCCACCCCCTATGGGCTGGAGAATGCTGGTAGTGATAGGCATCCCCCCTTGTAGGTAGGGTATGCTGGTAGTGATAGGCATCCACCCCATGTAGGTTGGGACTGCTGGTGGTGATAGGCATCCCCCCTTTGGGTTAAGGACTAGGCATCCACCCCCTATGTGCTGGAGAATGCTGGTAGTGATAGGCACTCACCCCCATGCAGGTGGAGTATGCTGGAGTGATAGGCATCCACCCCCTATGGGCTAAACACTGCTGGTAATGATGGGCACCCCCCGCCCTATTGGTTGTGCCTGCTGGTAGTTATGGCTATCTACCCCATATGGGTGTTGAACTTGCCGTCTGCTGGGTATGCGTCGATTCCTGTTGTTCATTCGGTCATAGACGTACAGTGCAGGAATGACATGCGCGATCGGATACATGCTTGGTTCGTCTCGTACCCGCTGTTCGTGTTGTGGCGCGAATCGACGCGAAGAGACTCCTGTTCCGGATGCTGAGACGTCCCGTCAGTGGCGAATCGTTCGGCGCGTAGGAAGTGCGCATCGTACTTGCCCGGCCGGAAGCTGCTGTTTAAATGCCTCCGGACGAGTCAATTTCAGCGGTTATGGTTCCGGCTCGTACGGAAAATGTTGCTGATTTCGGAGCCTACGGCTCGGTCGGCAATCGGACACATTTGCGCATCGTACTTCCTTGCCCGGACGGATCGGCTCCGGGACCGAGTGGGTCGTAAGGTAAGGCTACGGACGGCTCTCGGAGGGCTGTCCGACCCGGATCGGAATCGGCCCCTTTGTGTGAATAACTCTGATATGAAAAACCAGAACTTACTGCAATGTTCAGAATCACATGCCCTCTTCTAGCCAGTATATTTACTTGGTCCAATTCTAAAGTTGTTCAAAAAAAGGCAATAATTATCTGCTCTTTTGTTACTTGGAAATCTCAAAATGTATTGCTACTGCTTTTAATCCATTTTTGTTTTATGTTTTTTAATACATGTGACAACAGCGTATGTTCTAGGAAATATTTTAAATTATCTGTTTTTAGTTATTAGGGTGTCCATTACGATACCGGGCGGTAAAAAATCCGCCATCTACCATAGCGGTAGAAATCCGCCCGCCCACACCGTCTGAATACCGACCGAGCAATTACTATGGCGCGAGCCGCAAACCGCCGGCGGCGGAAAATACACAAAAAATACCGCCCGCCCATGTCCGAATCCAAGTCCAT
>CAWUFW010024317.1:0-62361 GCA_963921515.1 Calotriton arnoldi | reverse complement strand
GTGCTGAAAGAAGCAACAGAAGTGCAGAAAGCAAAGAAGTGATAAAACAGACAAAAGAGTTGTAGAAAGGAACAAGAAAGGTGCAGTAGAAAAAAAGGAAGAGAAGTGCAGAAAGAGGGCAAGAGAGGTGCAGAAAGAGGCAAGAGGGCAAAGAGGGAAGAGGGGTGCAGAAAGAGTGCACGAGGTGCACAAAGAAGCAAGAGAGGTGAAAAAGCAACAGAGGTAGAAAGAGTGGGAAGAGGGAGTGGAGAAAGAGACTAGAGACAAGAGTGGTGCAGAAAGAAGCAAATAGGGCAGAAGGAGTTACACAAGAGAACTGCAGAAAGAGACAAGAGAGTTGCAGAAACAGGCAAGAGAGGTGCAGAAAAGGGGAAATAGGGCACAGAAAGAGGCAAGAGAGGTGCAGAAACAGGGAAGAAGGGTGCAGCATATACCAGGCAAACTTCTCACAGAGGGGAGCAGAAAGAGGGAAGAGTAGTGCAGAAAGAGGCACAAGTGTTGCAGAAAAAGGGACAGAGGTGCAGAAAGAGGCAAGAGAAGTGAAGAAAGAAGCAACAGAGATGCAAAAAGGGGGAGGAGGGGTGGAGAAAGAGGCATGAGGGGTGCAGAAAGAAGCAAGAGAGGTGCAGAAAGAAACAAAAGAAGTGCAGAAAGAAGCAAAAGAGTACAGAAAGAGGCAAGATGAGTGCAAAAAGAGGGAAGAGGGGTGCAGAAAGGAGGTACGAGGGGTGCAGAAAGAAGCAAGAGAGGTGCAGAAAGAAGCAAGAGAAGTGCATAAAGAAGCAACAGAGATGCTGAAAGGGGAAAGTGGGGAGGAGAAAGAGGCAGGAGGGATACAGAAAGAAGCAAGAGAGTTGCAGGAAGAAACAAAAGGGGTGCAGAAAGAAGGAACAGAGGTGCAGAAAGAGGGGAGCAGAACGAGGGAAGAGAGGTGCAGAAAGAGGCACAAGGGTTGCAGAAAGAAGGGACAGAGGTGCAGAAAGAAGAAAGAGAGTTTCAGAAAGAAACAAAAGGGGTGCAGAAAGAAGGAAAAGAGGTGCAGAAAGAGGGGAGCAGAACGAGGGAAGAGGGGTGCAGAAAGAGGCACAAGGGTTGCAGAAAGAAGCAACAGAGGTGCAGAAAGAGGGATGAGGGGTAGAAAAAGAGGCAAGGGAAGTGCAGAAAAAAGCAACAGAGATGCAAAAAGGGGGAACAGGGGGTGGAGAAAGTGGCAAGAGGGGTGCAGAAAGAAGCAAGAGAGGTGCAGAAATAAACAAAAGAAGGGCAGCAAGAAGGAACAGGGGTGCAGAAAGAGGCAAGAGGGGTGCAGAAAGACGGAAGAGGGGTGCAGAAAGAAGCACGAGTGGTTAAGAAAGTAGCAAGAGAGGTGCAGAAAGAAGCAAGAGTAGTGCAGAAAGATGCAACAGAGGTGCAGAAAGAGGCACGAGGGGTGCAAAAAGAGGGAAGAGGGGTGCAGAAATAGGCACAAGGGGTGCACAAATAAGCAAGAGAGGTTCAGAAAGAAGCAACAGAGGTGCAGAAAGAGGAAAGAGGGGTGGAGAAAGAGACAAGAGGGGTGCAGAAAGAAGCAACAGAGGTGCAGAAGGAGACAAGAGAACTGCAGAAACAGGCAAGAGAGGTGCAGAAAAAGGGAGCAGGGGTGCAGAAAGAGGCAAGAGAGGTGCAGAAAGAGGGAAGAAGGGTGCAGAAAGAGGCAAGAGGAATGCAGAAAGAAGCAACAGAAGTGCAGAAAGAAGCAAGAGAAGTGCAGAAAGAAGCAACAGTAGTGAAGAAAGAGGCAAGAGGGGTACAGAAAGAGGCAAGAGAAGTGCAGAAAGAGACAAGAGGAGTGCATAAAGAGGGAAGAGGGGTGGAGAAAGAGGCACGAGGGTTGCAGAAAGAAACAAGAGAGGTGCAGAAAGAAGCAAGAGAAGTGCAAAAGAAGCAACAGAGAGGCAGAAAGTGGGAAGTGGGATGAAGAAAGAGGCAAGAGGGATACAGAAAGAAACAAGAGAGGTGCAGCAAGAAACAAAAGAAGTGCAGAGAGAAGGAACAGAGGTGCAGAAAGAGGCAAGAGGGGTGGGAAGAGGGGTGTGACAGAGGCACGAGGGGTGCAGAAAGAAGCAAGGGGGTGCAGAAAGAAGCAAGAGAGGTGCAGAAAGAAACAAAAGAAGTACAGAAAGAAGGAACAGGCGTGCATAAAGAGGCAAGAGGAGTGCAGAAAGAGGGAAGACGGGTGCAGAAACAGGCACAAGGGGTGCAGAAAGAAGCAAGAAAGGTGCAGAAAGAAACAAAAGAAGTGCAGAAAGAAGCAACAGAGGTGCAGAAAGAGACAAGAGGGGAGCAGAAAGAGGGAAGAGGAGTGCAGAAAGAGGCACAAGGGTTGCAGAAAGAAGGAACAGAGGTGCAGAAAGAGGCAAGAGAAGGGCAGAAAGAAGCAGCAGAGATGCAGAAAGTAGGAGGAGGGGTGGAGAAAGAGGCAAGAGGGGTGCAGAAAGAAGCAAGAAAGGTGCAGAAAGAGGGAGGTGGGAGGAGAAAGAGGCAAGAGGGGTGCAGAAAGAAGCAAGGGGGTGCAGAAAGAAGCAAGAGAGTTGCAGAAAGAAACAAAATAAGTACAGAAATAAGGAACAGAGGTGCAGAAAGAGGCAATAGGGGAGCAGAAAGAGGGAAGAGGAGTGCAGAAAGAGGCACAAGGGTTGTGGAAAGAAGGGACAGAGGTGCAGAAATAAAGCAAGAGAAGTGCAGAAAGAAGCAAGAGAAGTGCAGTTATAAGCAACAGTGGTGCAGAAAGAGGGATGAGGGGTGGAAAAAGAGGCAAGAGAAGTGCACAAAGAAGCAAAAGAGATGCAAAAAGGGGAAACAGGTGTAGAGAAAGTGGCAATAGGGGTGCAGAAAGGAGCAAGAGAGGTGCAGAGAGAAACAAAAGAAGAGCAGAAAGAAGGAACAGGGGGTGCAGAAAGAGGCAAGAGGGGTACAGAAAGACGGAAGAGGGGTGCAGAAAGAAGCACAAGTGGTGCAGAAAGAAGCACAAGTGGTGCAGAAAGAAGCACGAGAGGTGCAGAAAGAAGCAAGAGTAGGCCAGAAAGATGCAACAGATGTGCAGAAAAGGCAAGAGGGGTGCAAAAAGAGGGAAGTGGTGTGCAGAAAGAGGAACTACTGAACGGATTTACACCATTTAAAAAAGCACGCTTTCTGAACCAAGACTTACCTTTTTGCCAAATTTGGTGTAATTCCGTTCAGCAGTTCAAGCTGTAGCTTTGTCTAAAGTTACTATGGAAATTAACATAGGGAAAATGCGTTTTGGGACCCCCCTTTTTCTTGGCCCCCACTTGACGAATCACCCCGAAACTTTCAAGACAGGAGCTGACTTGAGCGAACCATTAGTTTTGAAAACTTCGCGAAGATTCTTCAAACGGCGCCAAAGATATTGTCAAAAGAAAAAACACTTTTTGAATAGACACAAGGTCCTAACTTTAGCTACCTACTGGCAACCGCCGGTAGGTAATATATATATATATAAATACATTCAATGACAACTGCGGCTTTTGTCGGTCTGCACCTAATCACAGATGGTGCAAGTAAAAGGCGCAACCGCCAGCAACTATTCAAATGCAAAAGCACTGCTCTGATTAAAGATGAAGTCTGTACTCGAAGGTTGGGGTGAATCCATATATTTATTTGCCGAACAGCACAAAGGAAAACTCCATTAGTTGATTAATCAGGCAGTTCATATTCCACAACACTGAGAAGGATCCCAGCCTTTCTCAATCCTATCAGTTGTTCTCTTAGCTGCTGCATAAATACATGTGAATGCACTAGATATAGAAGAGATACTTTCACATTCTGCAACACTTATTGTAAGTAAAATTCTTTAAATGTTTTCTTTTTCTGGCTGCAGCAATTCCAATTAACAGCACTTACCAGTTCTTAAACTTGTGTTTGGAAATCGCAGAAATTAATTTTCAATTGCCCAGCTTTAATTATTGTCCATTTCAGATGTTCAACGCTGCAGAAAGTCTCTTGCAGAACAAATTCCTAAGTGGACAAAGAAGAACATATCTGTTTTAACTGAATTAATTGTGCCTGAATCCGATTTTATCTCTGTGCTGCCAAGCTCTTCTATCCATGAGCCCCAAACTCCCACCGCTTTGCCAAGTTACAAAGCATTATGGACATTGTAGTATTATTATAAGAGAGTTAGTGGAACTCAGGCAATATAAACTCAAACATTGCATTAAGAAAATGCATCAGCAAGTGGATAGATGAGAGTATGTAACAGAACGAACGCTCCCTGGTCCCGAACTTGGATCAAGAACATGAAATTGGGGAGATTAATATTTTCTAACATAGTGACTGCACTTGAGTCCTTCTTCAATGTTGATGTTCTTAGTATATTCAAAATCAAGAGTAACTGACCCTCGCATTAGCTTATGATTAAGACCCAGTTCGGGTCGAAACACGTCATGCTATGATTGCCTGCTGTGAATAAAAAAGCTAATGTACTTTCTTTAGAATTGGATAAGCTTGTTTGATCGAGTTGTTAAAACTATGCGATATTTCTGGTGCTAGACATAGGTGGTGAAGTCGCCAACAAGGCCCGGCCCATCAGGGTGGGCGTCCTCCTCATCAAAGCTATTATGGATATATATATATTCACTGAAAAAACCAAAGGCTACAGGGACATTATAGTTAGGCTCTGATTTCACTCATAGAAAACCATTGAAATTCAGCAGTTAAAGTTACCTAAGCTATCTATAACTTATGCTCCTGCAATGAACTGCTTATGATCTCACATATTACATCACTGATGACATAGTCAGTGACATCACTGATGACATTTCAAATGACATCACTGATGTGAGTGTTTTCTAAAAGTGTATGAGTGTTAAACATATGTACTAAGGTACTAGCAAAAGTTAAATTACTATACTTTGTATACTACTAATGAGTGGCTCTATGGATTAGTGAGTAGGTGTGCAGGTGTCTGTATTGATGAGTGATTGGGTGTCTGAGTGGTTGTATGGGTGAGTGAGTGACTGAGTGGCTGCATGGGTCTGTGAGTGGATATGTGAGTGGCTGTATCAGTGAGTAAGTGGCTGTGTGAGTATCTGTATGGGAGTGTGACTGTGTGTGTAAGTGGCAGTATGGGTGACTAAGTGGCTGCTTGAGTGGATGTTTGACTAACTGATTGATTTTCTGAGTGGCTGTATTGGAGAGTGAGTGCCTGTGTGAGTGGCTGTATGGGTAAGTGACTGGGTTTGTGAGTGGGTGTATGGGTGAATAAGTGGGTGTGTGAGTAGCTGTATGGGTGAGTGGCTGTGTGAGTGACTGCATGAGTGAGTTAGTGGCTGTGTCAGTAGGTATATGGTAAGTGAGTGACTGTGTGAGTGGTTGTATGGGTGAGTGAGTAGGTGTGTGAGTGGTTCTATGTATCAGTGAGTGGGTATGTGAGTAGTTGTATTGGTGTTTGAGTTGTTGGTTGGGTGTGTGAGTGGATGTGTGAGTGGTTCTATGGATGAAGTCATCAGTGATGTCATTTGGGATGTCATCAGTGATGTCACTGACTATGTCATGAGTGATGTAATATGTGAGGTCATAAGCAGTACATTGCGGGGTTTAAGTTATAGTTAGCTCAGGTAACTTTAATTGCTGAATTTTAATGGTTTTGTATGAGTGAAATCAGAGTCTAACTATAATGTCCCTGCAACCTTTGTTTTTTTCAGTGAATTTCTAAGGTTTTTTAAATTCTATTTCTTAACTATAACGTCTCTGCAATCTTTGTTCTTTTTTAGTGAATTTGAAAGGTATTTTTAATTCTAATTCCTAACTATAACGTCCCTGTAACCTTTGTTTTTTTAATTAATTTGTAAAGTTTTTTAAATTTTATTTCCTAACTGTAACTACTAACTTTTGACACTTAGGGGCCGATTCCGATCTCGGCCGGTAGGGCACCGAATCGGATTCCGCTTAACCGGATCCGATTCGGAGCCCTCTTTCCCGACCGATTCGAACGTGCGTCCGGGCGAGCGAGTACGATGCGAGCGCATGCGAAATCGCCGACCGACTCATTCGCGGGTCCGAACCGCTCCGACCGACTCGCACGGACAGGACTCGCACCGCGCAATGGAGACGTTCCCCGGCCGGGCAAGTACGATGCGCGCCTCGAGCAGTCCGACCGACTCGCGCCGTCCGGCTCCAAAGGGCAGTCGGAGCTGGACTTTGGGGGACCGTGTCGGACCCCCCTGTACGCGTAGCCGCGCGAGTCGCACACAGGGGGGACCCATGGGTCCCCCCTACCTGTGCATGTACGGCACGACTCGCATCGATGCGTACTCCACTGTAGGGGGGCCCTTGTTCGCCTCGCACCCACTTGAGTCAATGGGAGCCCGCGTACGCGTTGTACGACCGGCTCCCATTGACTTCAATGGGAGTCCGACCGAATCGAGTCCGATTGCATGCGTACGCATCGTACTCGTTCGGTCGGGCTGCTAGAGTCCGATTCGGTCGGAAATCTCTCCGGGTCCGGCTCGGTCGGAGTAATTTCCGGCCTGAATCGGAATCCGCCCCTAAGTGTGTGAGTGAGTGCATGAGTGTCTCATTGGGTGTATAAGTGCCTGAGTAGGTTTGTAAGTGGGTGTAGGAGAGTATGAGTGGGACTGTAAGTGGGTATATGAGTGTCTGAGTGGCTCTGTGAGTGGGTGTGTGAGTCTCTGATAGGGGTAGATGGTAAACTTCACTCCGCCGGTCGAGTTTGCAGAGTTTTGCCACTCCACTTGGAATGCAGAGTTTGACAAAAACTCTGCCGGCGGAGTGGAGTTTACTGCTGAGCTCACCCCTAGACTTCATCCCCCAACCAGTAGTACACCAGGAGGCACATTTGCAGAGGGGTTGAGAAAGGGGCGAGGCATCGATTGAGGTCTGAGCAATCCACCTGTGGGGTATAAACTTGTGGCAACAATAGGGTTCTTGGCCCCCAACGACCCTCAGCAGCCAAGGGTACTTTATCTCCCAAACAGTAGTGCACCAGGAGGCGCATTTAGAAAGGGGTTGACAAAGTAGGCGGCCCTCCAATGAGGTCTTAGCAATCTCGCTATGGGGGACTTACTTGTGGCAACAATAGGGGTTCTTGACCCCCAACGACCCTCAGCAGACAAGGGGACATCATCCCCCAACCAGTAGTGCACCAGGAGGTGCATTTGCAGAGCAGTTCATAAAGGGGGCGGGCCTCAGATGAGTTCTGAGTATTCCCACTATTCGGGACATACTTGTGGCAACAATAGGGGTTCATGGCCCTCAACAACCCTCAGCAGCCAAGGGGATTTATTCCCCCAACCAGTAGTGTGCCAGGAGGTGCATTTGTAGAGTGGTTGGGATGATGAGGTCTGAGCAATCCCTCTGTGGGAGACTTACTTGTGGCAACAATAGGGGTTGTTGGCCCCCCACAACCCTAAGTAAGTAAGTGATATTTTTCTAAAGCACGTCAATGCTGAGGCATCTTAGTGCTAACATGCTGCCACTGATCAGGTGAGAAAGGAAACCTACTTAGCACTAGAAACAGAGAGCCAAGTCTTCAAGAATTTCTAAAAACCCAACCAATTTATTTGATACCTCAGTGAAAAAGGCATGGAATTCCTTAGCTTGCAAGTCAAGTAGGAAAAACGTCTGCCATGCCAATTAGACTTCTTTACCTTAGAAATAACCATCAACCTAGCAATAGATGATCTTAAGTCACGTTGAGGGACATGCCATGCAAGGTCTTCTGAAAAACAAGTGGTCCAAATCCATGCAGTGCCTTGTGTACAATACACAAGGCCTCAAAGTTTCCCCTAACTTGAACAGGCAGCCAGTGGAGGTCCCTAATGCTCTTCAATATGGAGCTACATTTTGGGATTTTTAGAAGTAAGAGGGCTGCTGCATTCTGCAGAGACTGAGCTTTGATTGGAGATGTTTATGTATTCCCAAATAAAGAACATTACAATAGTCTATCTTCTACAGAACCAAGGTAACTAGTACCGATTTTTGCATGCTAATGGGTTGAATGTAAAGAACTTTTAAGTACTTTCAAAAGACAGAAACACGATGATGTGCTTTTATTGATCTGTTCAGAAAAACAAAGTTGGTCATTGGATATGACCCCAAGAATTTTTACTTTTCGAACTGGAGGTGGAAGCGGACCTGAATCAGCAGGCCACCAGGAATTATTCCAAAAAGAGATGTCATTTCCAAAGAGTATCACCTCTGTTTTCCCGATGTTTAACTTATGACAGTTTTCCTGCATCCAGCTTGTCATGTGTGCCAGACAGTTGTAAAATTCTTTGGCCATGCCGTTTACATCAGATGTAATTGATATGACTATCTGTTTATCATCTGCGTAGGATATTGCAGAAAAACCATGAGATCGAATAAGTTTTGCCAAGGGAGTGATGTAGATGTTAAATAGTTTTGGGGATAGTGATGATCCCTGAGGCACCCCACAAGGAAGAGAAAAAGAGTTAGAGGTATGCCCTCCAAATGCAACAGTATGATCTCTACTTGAAAGAAAAGAATGGAGTAGGGTCAGAGCTGCACCCTTAATTCCTGAGTCTCTAGCTAGTTGACAAGCACTTGATGGTTATCAAACGTGGCTGAGAGGTCCAGCAGGATGAGTGCGGCCCTCCCTCCCTTATCCACCTGCATTCATATCTCCTCAGAAGCAGTGACTAAGGCTAATTCTGTACAGTGCTGTGGCCTGAAACCATGTTGCAAGGGACCCAGAAGGTCTTTATTTATTTATTTATAAAGTTTTATATAGCGCAAACTTGACCCTAGAGGGTATCAGAGCGCTTTACATTTAGGATCGTTGCGTTAAAAGTTACATCAGTTACAAGAGCATAGTAAGGTACAGTACACAAAAACAATATTGCGAGAATTTGTAGGAGGGAGGGGAGGAAGGAGTCATAGCAGGGAGATGAGGAAGAACTGTGCCCAATGTCCGGCTGGGTAGGTGACGGTCGAGGGGGAAACCAAGACCAATCTCCTCAATAGCTGTCTAGCAGCTCCACCGGGCATCAGCCATGTTGCTCAGGTCTCAGCGTTCAGAAAAAACAGTTTTGAGTTGATTTGATTTGAAAAGTTTTATATAGCGCTGGCTAGACCCGAAGGTATCAGAGCGCTTTACCAGAGGATCTTTGCATTACAAGGTACATCTAAAAAGTTTTATATAGCGCTGGCTAGACCCGGAGGTATCAGAGCGCTTTACCAGAGGATCGTTGCGTTACAAGTTACATCAGTTACAATAGCTTAGTAAGGTACAGTAAACAAAAACGAAGTTGCGAGAATTCGTAGGAAAGGAGGGGAGGAAGGAGCCATAGCAGGGAGACGAGGAAGAACTGTGCCCAATGTCCGGCTGGGTAGGTGATGGTCGAGGGGGAAACCAGGGCCAATCTCCTCAATAGCTGTCTAGCAGCTCAACCGGGCATCAGCCATGTAGCTCAGGTCTCAGCGTTCAGGAAAAACAGTTTTGAATAGATACATAGGCTACAGTAGCATAGTCAAGTAGTGGAAGAGCATGTCCCCACTAGAGGATAGAGGTAAAAGAAGGGGGGGTATAAAACAATCCAGAGAAGGAGCTGGGACTGCCATTTAGGCTGCTGAGGAAACGAAGGCAGAAGCGGTGCCGCCATTTTAAGGTCAGGCACGTCAAGTCCTGGGGGGTCAGCGCCACCAGCGGCGCGGGCAGTACTCTCAGTAGCCATCTCAGTGGGTTGCCGGCTGTCTTCCTTTGCAAGAACCTCAAAGGGCAGTGTTTTCTGCTTCAAATTCCTACGCACCATCCCCAACTGATGCAGAATGCTCCAGCCAGACCGCCGTGTTGCACTGGGTATTATGCAAGCGAGTCGCCAGATTTCCCCTTTCCGCTTCTCTCACTTTGCATACACAGGTAAGTGGTGGGGCTGTGCTCAGATCTGATATTAGCTCACGAAGGAAGGCGCGTGTTCCTTGACTGCTTAGGCCCAGACTGGTAATATCCTGGCTCTTCCGCCAGCTGGGCAACCCTCTACCCAGATTTCCTCGCCTTCTCATAGGATCTGAGGGCCCTCCAGTGTCTTCCTGACAGATTGAGGGAGGAGAGCACTCACCAGTTCGTATTGCGGCGCGAGAATACTGCGTGTCCGTGCTCCTGTTCCCAGTGACTGTAGGCCCCTAAGTGTTGTTCGCACTGTTCACTGCAGACGCTGCTCTCAGATGTGTGGGGTCTCGCCCACGCGTCTCCGGGGGATCAATGCCTGTTATCCAATTATCCAGGTGTAGGAGCCCGTGTGACAAGGAAGCAAAGGGTCAGTAAAAGAGTTCCAGTTTATTCTGCACTCAACAATGTGCAGTGTTGAGCTGGTGAATCGACCCCCAGTGCCCCCCATATGCCGATGCAGGCCAGGCCGTGCACAGTGGTAGATCCCTACAGGGGGCCCAGTACATGCGGGGACGGCGGCGTGGGATCTCCACACGGTGCCGTAACCACAGCGCACATCATGCAGGAGCCGCGCCCGGGCCGTACTTCAATGCCGCGTCCTCTTCCGGCTTCGCCCGTTCCAGATCGCAACGTCAGGCCCGCTCCTTACTGCAGTGCTGAGGCAGGGGCACCTTCAGTCCTCAGGTAGTGCGACGTTGTTCTGGGGTCCACACTAGCGCCAGGGACACCTTGTGGAGGCCAGGCAATTTCCGATGCGGCCGCAGTCGGGCCCGTGCTCAGCCGGCGCCATTTTACCCTCAGAGCTCCGGATCGCGTCACTGCTGGTTTTTAGCTCATTTAGCGAATTTGGGCAGCGATTTGGAGCTCCTCCACACCAGCTTACTTTCCGATCCTGGGCGTCCCAGTTTTCATCAGGATTGGAGGAATATAGACAGCTCTCTAGGCTATGGCGCGCGGGGTCCGCACGGAGCTTCAGCTCCAGGCAGCCATTCTGGATGCCAAGCCGGAAGTTGGCTTCTTCTTTAGCCTCCAAAAAGGCCATCAGGTCTTCATTTATGGCCTTTTCCAAGACTTTTGTAGGGATTGGTAGGCAGGATATAGACCAGTAATTCTTGACCTCTGCAGGATCCTTGGAAGATTTTTTTTAAAATGGGACGCAACTGTGCTCTTTTTCATGCTGTTAGAAAGCGCCCTGAGATGAGCACTTTAAGAGTAAAACAAGATGAGCCGCAATTTTGCAGGGAACCATTTTTATTAAATATGGCGGGCATGGATCAGTAGGGTAACCAGATTTAGTTGTTTCCAACAGTCCTATTACTCTTTCCTCTGCTAAAGGCGGGAAACTGTCAAAGCCATTCAATGAATCATTAGGGTTATCATCTGGCTATACAAAAGAGGAGCAAGCAGAATCAATATTCTGATTTACATTCTCATAAGCAGAAAACTCCTCATATACACTATTTACATTTTCATAAAAACTTCCACAAGTTTATTCCAAAACTCTTGATCCACAATAAACTGTTTGCACTGATCAAAATTTGAGAGTGAGGTGACAGTTTTGAAAAGTTCTCTAGTGGAGTTTTTGGCCATATAAATTTCTCAGTGAAATGTTTGATTTTTGTAACATTAATTGCAGCTTTATACTCCTCAATAGCTAGTTTATATTTATTTTTCTCTTCTATACTATAGTTTTTCCTCTATCTTTGTTTTGCGCCCTGCATTTTATTTTAAGATTTTTTTAGTTCAGAAGAATACCAAGGGGCTGATGGATTTTTTCTATAGCTGCTTCTTGATTTTTCAGGGGTGAACTGAGTAACTGCAGAGTCAATCCAATTTGAAAAATTGCAGGCGGCAGTATCAATATCGGTGTCCAGTAATGGACTGTGGCTATGTAGAGCAAGATCAAGCTCTAATTTAATAATTTTCTGCCAGTGACGAGTTTTACTGGAATTACTTGAATTTCCAGAGCGGGATTTTTCCACTGGGACTCCTATCTTAAAAATACTGCACTATGATTAGTCCATATCAAAGGTAGGACTTTATCGAAGCTAATTTCTGAATTATTAGTGAAAATCCATTCAAGGGTATGACTGGCCTTTGAGAGTAGGTTCACTAACTATCTACCCTCAGCAACCACTGTTTTTTTAGCAGAAATATATATATATATATATATATATATATATATATATATATGTACATATATATATATATATATATATATATATATATATATACACCACCAAGTGCTGACCTATGTAAAAAGTCAGCGGGACACATGCTCCGGGTACAAAACAAAGGATTTATTTGGAACAAATAAAGCGCTTCCCTGCAGTCCGTGAAACGCTTGGCAGACGCGTTTCTGGCCGGAATGGCCGTCATCAGTGCCGATCCCACAGGCTGTTGGATTCTCGTGGGCTTCCAAGACCACTCCTTTTCAAGTAGTCTCTCGACTCCTCCTCCCACTGGCAGGTGTGTGGATTGCGCTGAAGACACCAAGCCCATATATATATATATATCCAAAGAGCTTCGCTGCTAAACCTTATCTCCTCGCAGAAAACGGATACGGACCACAGGATTCGTGCAGAATTATTTATTGTATGTGCAAAATGTCGCCATGACGCGTTTCAGCCCCTTCACGGGCCTTGATCACATGACACAGTCAAGATTTTACTATTGGCTTAAATAGTGAACAGTGCAAGCGTAATCATTGGAACATGATCAACATTGAAGAAAGACTTAAAAATAAAACATCACAAGTCTTTCTTAAATAACAATGTAAAATAGATCATAAAAGCATAAAACCTTTGAAAACCGATTTAAAAAGCATTAATATTGTCATAAATTTAAATCTGTTAAAAAAGGGGGTCAAGTCCATGATAGTATAAACAATTACGCAAAAAAAAAATTATATAAAAGTGCAAAATGTGGTATTAGTGCAAAAAAAAAAATATATATATATATATATATATATATATATATATTCACTGAAAAAGCCATAGGTTTTACAGACATTATAGTTAGAATTAGCATTTATAAAACCTTTGAAATTCACTGAAAAAACCATAGGTTTTACAGACGTTATAGTTAGAAATTAGCATTTAAAAAACCTTTGAAATTCCCTGAAAAAACCATAGGTTTCAGGGGCGTTATAGTAAGCTGGACATTTCACTCATACAAAACCATAGAAATTCCACTGTTATAGTTAGTTCAGCTAACTATAACTCGCGCCCCCGCAATGCACTGCTCATGATGTCACATATTACATCACTCATGAGATAGTCAGTGACATCACTGATGACATCACTGATGACATCTCAAATGACATCACTGATGACATCATCTACGTGATCATCTGATGCACCTCCTCACACCCTAATATAACCTTTGATACACCCCCTCTAAAATACAGACTACCATTCTCGAAACCATAGACACACCAATACCAGTTAGTACATACCCACTCACTGATTCATAGGTCTACACACACATCCACTCACCCATACAGTCAGTCATACATACAGTCACTCATCAATATATCCACTGAAATATGCACTCATACACCTATACAGATACTCACACAACACCACTAACCATAGTTACTCACACACCTAGTCAGTCATGCAAAGAATCAATCATACTCCCATTTACTCACCTATACAGTGATACACACACCACCTCACTTCATACAGATACTAACACATACTTACTCTCTTATATAATCACTGACACAAGCACACACTCATCCATCAAGCCACTCTCACAATCACTCACTCTCACATATAGTCATTTATATAGTCCAACACTCACATATACTGCCTTTCACATATGTAGTTACTCACACATGTACCACTGAGACATCCATTCACTCACCAACACACCCATACACACACTCACCCACCCATACAGCCCTTCACAGATGCACTCTTGAACCCGTACACCCAGTGAAATACCTACCCACACATCTATGCACACTCACACACCCCCCACCCACCCACACATACACTCAGGCACCCATACAGATACTGAGACAACCAATCCATAACCCATGTAGACACTCATGTAGCTACTCACCAACCCATGCAGCCGCTTACACACCAACTGACAAACTGATACAGACATTCACACAGTTTAGTCACTAACCCATGCATTCAGTAAGACACGATTAATCACTCACTTATACAGTCAGTTACGCACCTACTAAATCATCTATTCAGACACTTATACACCCACTCATTCTTCAATACAGCTTTGCATATATATATATATATATATATAAAACATATTTAAAGTTTACAGAAACACACAGTCACTGGATGATGTCATCAGTGATGTCATCAGTGATGTCACTGACTATGTCATGAGTGATGTAATATGTGACGTCATGAGCAGTGCATTGTGGGGCGCGAGTTATAGTTAGCTGAACTAACTATAACAGTGGAATTTCTATGGTTTTGTACGAGTGAAATGTCCAGCTAACTATAACGCCCTGAAACCTATGGTTTTTTCAGTGAATTTCAAAGGTTTTTTTAAATGCTAATTTCTAACTATAACGTCTGTAAAACCTATGGTTTTTTCAGTGAATTTCAAAGGTTTTATAAATGCTAATTTCTAACTATAATGTCTGTAAAACCTATGGCTTTTTCAGTGAATTTCAAAGGTTTTATAAATGCTAATTTCTAACTACAATGTCCCTGAAACCTATATTGTTTTTAACTAAATTTAAAAAAGACGTGCATACTTTTTCTAGTAAAAACTAACTGTAACAGTAGCCTGTTATAAGTTATAATGTAACAATGTTTAAAACTTAATTAGCAGTAATTAACATATAAGTGTGGAAAAAGTGTGACGCAGCAGCTATGATACCTGACTTCGAACAACAGCGTTCACAGTTCGATTCCCGGCTCCAGCGGCACGTTAGCCCACCACTATGTCACTGTGGGCAACACCTTGCTTAATCTTTCCGATGCCCCGGAGCGCCGGCACACCTTTCCAGGGGTAGCTGTACGCTTTACAAATGCTCGCATTTTTAATTTAAAACCATAGTGATGAGAAATATTATCACGTTTTTTTTTCTTCTATTCTGAAAGATCTTTTTTTATGTCTTCTATTTAGAATTACGGCAATTAATAAATGTATTTACTCATGAGAATGGAAATGACACGGTTTTCTGGGTAACAGTTTTTAAGCTCTCCAACGCATGTACATATTAAGGACCTTATACATGTTAGGTTCGAAATCGAAACTTTTTCCGCTTCACATTTTGTAACTTTTCCCAACACGTGCACAAGTTAAACAGTTAAAACGTGAGCACGTGTCAACTGTAAAATGTGACATCTAAATGGGCGGAGCCGCATCTTCCTTTCATAGACTACTCAATAACCAAAAAGTATATAAACCACACCCGTTGATTGATTAGTTTTGTTTTTGCGAGTTATTTACGCGTTTCCATTCAGTGATGCAGGTGCTCTTTTCTACAGTCGGATTCTTCTTTTGCGGCCACAAAACATAATCCTGAGTTGTAAGTTGATTGGTTATGGCATACTGGATATTTATAATACGTAGCTATTTGTCAATATTTAAACACTTGTATTTAGAAAAAAGTGTTATTGGTTGTTTTTGCCATTTATATGTAGCTTGTTTTCAGAAATAGACAGAATACAGCAAACATTGTTCCTGTTCTGGCTCCTTTGAGCTCATATAGTGTGACTTTGTATATTATAATATTGACACTGTACTTGACCTCAGAAGTGTTGGTTACCCGTCGGCGCGAAGACTAAAGATTTATATGTAACGTCAGCAGCTTCTGGTTTTTAGTCTATTTCTCCCTTGAGATCATATAGTGTGAGTATGTATATTGCAATATATTACATTTATACTGACCTCAGTGGAGTTTTTTTGATATTTCTATTTTTGTTTGTTGCGGTTCCTATTCACCTTCTCCCTATAGAATATATACTACCAGTAGTGTATATTATTATACTACTATCCTATATATTCTCAAAGGAGTACATGATTTGTTAGCGGAGCAGTGAGCGACCTCTAAGCACTACGACCAAACTTTCCCGAATTCTACAGAATAGAAATTATTAAAAATTAAAAAGCGTACATTTCTATGTAATATAAAGTGATTTGTTTTTAACTGTTTTTTACTTGTTATTGTTCTTGTGACCTGAGATGATGTAGTGCGGGAGTGTTTCTTGTAGCACTTCTTTTCTACTTTATCTAAAAGTAACTCATGCCCTCTTATATTATCAAGAATATGGGGCAACACTTTTACAAACTATAGCAGAAAAAAAGGGAGGGTGTGCCCACGCTTAAGGGATATTTTATGAAGATTGGAGGTGGGAGTATTGGCACTTCCGGACCTGCTTGCATATTGTTACGCATTTCATTTTAAAAATGTGCGTATGTTGGCAAATAAGATAGATAAGTCATCTATCGGCTCACTCTTTGCGGCTATGCTGGAGGATATCCCGCAAGGTCAATGGCATTTTCTTTTTAAATTCGGAGACCCTAAGTTTTTTAAGAAAGTCCGTTTGAAGGTCCTGAAGGCTGCACTTAATACGTGGATGTATGTGAGGAAAACACTCAGAGTTCCATACTTCTCGCCTTATGCTCCAATTTGGGATTCCCAGGTACCCCGGAGTGTTTGAGAGATCAACTTAGTCAGCCCTTGAAAGCAGGGGGTATCTTCTATTGGGCGGATCGTAAAGAGGGCACAAATATGATGAGCTGGGAGGCTATGAATAATTTGTCTAAGGGACAGCTAACGAGGTTTAAATACTACCAACTGAATTCCTGGTGGGCGACACAAGACTGGGTGGAGGAAGAGGAGACAAAATTCAGTCAGGTGTCGAGAAATGACCAGTGGAAAAAAGAAATGTCATTTTGGTACTGGGCTTTTCTGGAAGCGGATACAGATTTTGAAACTGATATTACAAAACTATGGGGTCAGGAGTTTGGAGAGGGTGATGTGAAGCGAATGTGGTGTGATTCCTACGGTATCTTATGAACAGCTGTTAAACCTGCATCATTTAAACGCAATCACTTATTCACCACCTATAGAGTGTATTGGTCACCTGCGAAGCTATCGAAGATCACCAGCAATGTATATAATTGCCCAAGATGCGAGTTGATAGCGGCAGATGATATGCATTTATTCATGCTTTGTCCAAAAATATTATCCTATTGGAACTCTGTTTGTGATTTTATAGGGGAAACAATCGGGACACGGATCTTAGTAAGTCCTCGCTTAATCTTTTTTGGGTTAAATTCGGAAGAAGAAATGCAGCTCTCAGTGAGTAACGCAAAGTTTTTGTTTTATGTTATTCTTTTGGCAAGACGCGAGATTTGTAAACTATGGAAATCGGAAAGTCCACCACGTTTTTCTGAGTGCCTTAGAAATGTTATATATACTAGTGAGGCGGATATGGCATGCGATCCTACAAGTGAAAAGAAAATTTGGGCTTCGTTGGTAAGGTGGAGAGAAAAGACAATGTGAGTCCTATGATTAAGTCAATTTTGCTGTCGGCTACGGTTTCTCCTTCAGGCGGTGTCAGTGTGTTAAGAAGATGGAAGTGGACACAGCAGTATACTTGTGGGTCACTACGTCTGTTTGCCTTATGGGTCATCGGACAAGCCCCCCTGGTAAGACCTAGCGGGATCAGAGTATACCCTAACAAGAATGTTGGCAGAATGAGGACAAAAAAAAAAAAAAAGAATATGGGGCAACACTTTTACAAACTATAGCAGAAAAAAAAGGGAGGGTGTGCCCACCCTTAAGGGATATTTTATGAATTGCGTTTTTATTTGTCACCCCTTTGATATATACAGCTTCAGTTTCCGAAGAAAGTATATTTGTAATTGCTTAATAAAAACTATTTGAAACCTAGGCTGAAATTTTTGCTGCGCAACCACAGCTCCCCGTCAGAAAAGTAAACACCACATTATAACTAAACAGTGCTCCTGGGAAGTATCCCACCCACAAACTTAATAAAAAGAAGACCGCAACACACTTTGTTATTTTCCCGCCGTGATTTGTACACCCCACGCCAATTATATAAATGGCCCTTAAAATATATAAAAAAAAATTTTACCTTCACAATCCCTGTCCACCACCTTGTGACCACTGTACAGAGTTAATAGTGTTCCTACCCTCCCCACTACTACTTTTTTTTCCCGTACTCCATTGAAGTGCGTCACAAAATGGTTCACAACAGTGAACCATTCCCAGCCAATAATGAGCAAACTTGTACTCGGAACACTTTAGCCAATAAAATGTCCATGGTGTTCCATAGAGGGGGAGGGAATCGCTCCCAACGCTTCTACTTTCAATGGTTTACAGCCAATGAACATTAACCTTGGGAAGGTCCTGCTTGGAACACGTTACCCAATCAGATGTCCCTGATGCGCCGCGGAGGGGGAGGGAATAGCTGGCAACACTTCTACTTTCAATCGTTTACAGCCAATGAACATTAACCTTGGGAAGGTCCTGCTTGGAACACGTTACCCAATCAGATGCCCCTGCTACTCTGCGGACGGGGAGGAAATGGCTGGCAACACTTGTACTTTCAATGGTTCACAGCCAATGAATATTAAGCTTGGGAAGGTCCTGCTTGGAACACGACAGCCAATAAGATGTCCCTGCTACTCCGCGGACGGGGAGGAAATGGCTGGCAACACTTCTACTTTCAATGGTTCGCAGCCAATGAACATTAAGCTTGTGAAGGTCCTGCTTGGAACACGTCAGCCAATCAGATGTCCCTGCTACTCCGCGGACGGGGGGGAAATGGCTGGCAACACTTCTACTTTCAATGGTTCGCAGCCAATGAACATTGAGCTCGTTGTTGGGAACACCTCAGCCAATTTAATGTTAATTTTGTTCCAGACACACGAACAGAACACGCCCTCCCACATAATATTAAATTTCATCTAAGGAAGTGACACTGTCCGTGATAAAAGTGAACACCGCATTATAAGTAAACATTACTGTGCATTATATTAAAGGAAGGCTGCAATACGGCGCATTGTTATTTTCCCGATATGATTTACACAGCCTATTGAACATTGCCGCAATACCGCACATTCACACTACCTGTGTGTGCACCCTACACACTGCTTGCCGCAATACGGCGCATTGTTTTCCCGATGGGATTTCCAGAGCCTATGCAACCTTGCCGCAATATCGCGCACCGTTGTTCTGCGGACGTGATTTCCACGGGCTACGCAACATTCAAACTCCCTGCCTCTGCACCGTACATACTGCTTAAAGTAAGACCACAGTGTTCCTACTATACCCTCTTATACAATTTTTCTCTTTTGTTTCGCCCTACGCCTTTCAACTCAGTCACAAAATGGCTGTCAACACTTCCTAGTTTCAACAGTTCGCAACCAATGAGCCGCACGCTCGTGCTCGTAACGCCTCAGCCAATCAGATGTCAGAATTCTCAAATATCGATATCTGTAAATTTTGATATTTCTCTAAAACTACTAAATGGACTTACCCCATTTAAACAAAAGCGTGCTTTCTGGACCAAGACCTTTCGCCCTGCCAAATTTGGCGTAGTTCCGTTCAGCAGTTTGACCTGTAGCCTTGTCTAAAGTTTCCTATGGAAATTGCATGGAGAAAACACGTTTTGGGACCCCCTTTTTCTCAGCCCCCTTCACGAATCACCCCCAAACTTTCAGGATAGGAGCTCACCCAAAAAGACAAACTTTTTGGAAAATTTCGTAAAGATTCGTCAAACGACGCCAAAGTTATAAGCACATCAAAAAATGCTTTTCCTATGGAAACGTGGTCCTAACTTTAACTATCTTCTGGCGACCGCCAGTAAATTATATATATATACAAATATATATATATATACATATATATATATATATATATATATATATATATATATATATATATATATATCTCTCAAAACTCCACACCTCCACTCGACGAGAGTTCCAGGGCACCGGAGAGAGAGCCCACAGGTATTTTAAACCAAAGAAGTGTTTATTTAGTACACCATTCGTGCAAGCGTGGACAGTCAACGCGTTTCGGCTCCTGCCTTCAACTGGACCATAGAGTCCCGCTGTCTAGAACATCCATTTAAAGTGAACTTGTGCATTATGATCCCTTGTTTGTTTCCATTATTTACAATATACTAGACTGCTGACCCTCATTTGTTTCACAGAAAATGGTCACTCATAGCTACCATTTTACTAACATTACTAGTGGTGAAGTACCATTATTACAAGGCAGTAAAAAGCAAAATTTACACGAGTTCATAGTCGCTCCTAAGAGGTAAATAAAAAGGGGAGCATTTTAGTTATTGGTGTGCAAAATTGAGCAATAATTCTTTTTTCTTTTTCCAAAGACGAAAGAACTAAAAAACATTTGCATTTAAGATGGTGACATTAGAAAATGGCGATTTCTTAAAGCAGCATAAATTCAGTTATTCAATGTCTGTAAAGTACACTATAAATGAATGATTTACTGTCCCAAGAGATGTCCTTTTCTAAAGTGCAATGTGCAATGGCTCAAAACCATATATCAGTTGAAAGTTCAAAGCAATAGTTCTTTTTTCAGAAACAGAAGAACTAAGAAACATTCGCATTTAAAATAGTGACATTAGAAAACGGCGATTTTAAAATTAACATAAGTTCAAATTCAATGTCTGTAAAGTACATTATAAATTATTATTTACTGTCCAAAAAAAACGTCATTTTCTAAAGTGCGATGTGCAATGGCTCAAAACCATATATTGATTGAAAGTTCATTATAGTCTGTTTTAACATTTTTATATTTTCTTCCGGTGATATTGATCCAAAATTTGTGAATAGCAGCTCTATAAAAGAAAAAGTGCTCAGTGCAGTGTGCAAGTTGTGTCCCAACTTGTCCTTTCCCTCTTTTTTATCTTCTAAAGTAGAGATGTTTTTTGATGATTATATCACAACTTGGATCAGTGGAGTAATAAATTCAATCAACAGACCTGGTTCCATTGCACTTGTCATGTTTTTGCACAGGATGTTGTATTTTTCTTTTGATCTTCTTCCTTTGCATGATTTGCCATTCTTCAACTAATATTCTCCTTTTTGTACATTTCCTCTATTATTCTCTCATTGCATGTGTTTTGGACATGTCCTTTTCATGTGCTGGTACCCCTGTTTAGTTTACTCCTTTTCATTACTTTTTATTGCAGATGTACGTGCAATTCGGCATCCAGATTGTGACCAATAGGATTTTCCGTCCCAATGGCTAAAATGAATCTTGACTCTGTTTTTCTCAGGTCTAGGGTTCTATCCCCTCCTCTTTCATTTTGTTTCACCACTTTTACACCAAAGTATGTTAGTGCTTAGTTGTCTCCTGAGTGTTTTTCCGCAAAGCGTTTCGCCATGGGATAAGAAAGATCTTTATTCTTTATCGCTCTGAGATGCTGGAGTATCCGTAGTTTCAATTTATTGATGGTACTCCCAACATATTGTTTCTTGCAGGGACATTCCAAAATATATATCACATACTTGGATTCACATGTGATATGGTCGGTGATTTGCTCCACTTTACCATTCAGCAGTCGATATGAGCGTGTGTTTCGACCATGTTCACATGCTCTACATTTGGCACACTTCCAAAATCCGGGTGTAGTTAGCCATGATGTTACTCCTGGTTTTTTAATCTCCAGGTGGCTGTGTGTTAGAAGATCGCCTAACGAAGCTGTTTTCCTATATGTAATTTTAGGCGTTGGTGATAATTTCCTCCTCAGTGTTTCATTGAGCATTAAGATGCTCCAATTTTTCTTTATGATGGTTCTTAGAATCTTGTTTTCGACATTGAAGTCCATGATCAAGCGTGTTACATCATCCCCTTCATGGTTCTCATTAGCTTCCAATAATTCTGATCTTGTTTTGAGATTTACCTTAGCTCTGGCACCTCTGATCACTTCTGATGGATAGCCCCTCTCCAGGAATCGTCCACTCATTTCATCAAGATTTTGCTCGATATCCGATGTTTCATAACAATTTCTTTTAGCACGGAGCATTTCTCCATAAGGAATGCCCCACTTCAAATGTTGTGGATGCCCGCTGTTGGCGTGGAGAATGCTATTACTGGCGGTTGGTTTCCGGTGCATCCTCGTGCATATTTTGTGATCTTTGGTGAATACTTCCACATCTAGAAATATTACTTGATGTTTGCTGCATGTAGATGTGAAGGACAGGTTGTAGTTGTTGTCATTTAATGTCTGGATGAAGGTTTCAAGATCTGATGACTCCCCTTCCCATATCACGAAAAGGTCATCTATAAACCTTGTCCAGATTTTGATGTTTAACTTGTACATGCCTTTCAGTACGTCTGCTTCCCAAACTGCCATGAATAGATTTGCGTATGTGGAGGCGAAAGATGTTCCCATCGCCGTGCCCTGCTTTTGGAGAAATATTTCTCCCTTGAAGAGGAAGACGTTATGTGTCAGACAATAATTTAACATTTCCATCAGCATTTCCGATTGTTCCAGGAAGCTTAATGATCTTGTTTTCAGAAATTGTCTGACCGCCGCTAATCTGTCTGAATGAAGAATTGATGTGTACAGAGATGTCACATCTATGGTGACCATGGTTAAGTGTTCGTTCCAATTCAAGTCTTGTATCTTTTTAGGAAGTTCGTTGTATCTTTTAGGTACGAAGAGAGAGATGTTACATATTCCATTAAGAAGACGTCTATATAACAAGAGGTTTTCTCGAGAAGGGATCCTATTGAGCTCACTATAGGTCTCCCCGGGGGGGTTGATGATTGACTTGTGCACCTTTTTTAAAAAGTAGATGGTTGCTATTACAGGATGATCAACCTTGAGGTACATATATTCTTCAAAAAGTCAATCAATCCCCTATCCTTCCATGTCTGTAGCTGCATGTGGTATTCCTTAGTCCATAGCTCCATTGGGTTTTTCTCCAATTTTTCATAATGTTCTTTGTTCCCCAATTGTCTATCGGCCTCTGCTATGTATTGCTCCAGATCTTGCACAACAATATTGCCGCCCTTATCGGCGGCTTTTATAATGATTTTCGGATTTTCTCTTAGATCTTTTAGGGCTTTTTGTTCCCTCAGTGTTAAGTTCCATGATCTTCTCTTGTTTCTCTTAGATCTTGATAATTTATTGAGCTCTTCCACTATGACTTCATGAAAGAGGTCCACCTTATTCCCTGGGGGGAGTTGTGGACAAAATTTAGATTGAGTTCTCAGTCCACTTCCTCCACCCTTGCATGTTGTTATGCCTTCATCCTGGCATAGTTTTATGTCCTCCTCTATTCTTGAAGTCGTTGTTGTGCTTATATCTGTGGCAGTATTCCCTAATGTTCTAAGGGTTCTCAGGGTTATGAGATCGTCTTGATTCAATGGGGATATAGTAGTGTATGTTTGGTTGGAGTTTCGTGTGTTTGGTGGCTTGTCCTCATAGTATTTCTTAAGTTTTACTTTGCGACAAAACTTGTATAGATCAATTCGGAGGTTTGGAATGTCCATGTTGTAATTTGGGCAGAAGGTTAGTCCTTTATTTAATAAACTTATTTGATTGGAGTTCAAAGTTGTACTGGAGATGTTGATTACCAGGTCTTTTTGATGACATTTCCTCATTATTTTTGCTTTTGCTTTTCTCCGCCTCTTTTGGATTTTACTCTGTCTCCTGCTTTTTGGGTTGGGGTTTGCTTTGTCCCCTTCCCCATGTTGTTCCCCTTCCTCTTTGTCGCGTCACCATTTGCGCAAGCCTCATCTCCCCGCAAAAATCCAATTTAGATGCACTTGCTTCTTCTTCTGCTGAGCTTAAGTCTGAGCTATCAACTGTGCCCGTGGTCTCATAGCCCATGCATCTGTCCATTACAGCTCTATTTCTCAAGGAATCATACTTTCTTGTAAAAGTGTATATTCGGCCACTAGCGTAATCAATTCGATCACAGTTGAATTTATTGGCCTTCCTCTTTTCTACGTCCATCTCATGTTTGTTGATCTTTTTCTCCATTGTGTCAATCAGTTCCTTCTTTTCATCATTATCCGGAAGTTTGTCAAGTTCTTCTTCCAACTGTTTAATTTTTAGAAGTGTGGCCTCTAGTTTCCGTTCTGCATGAATGATCAGGGTTCTCATCAGTTTCAAAGAACATTCATTGGTGTCAGTTTGCTACTGCTTAATTAAGTCCAGATCTAAATCATTTAGTGTTGGCACGATTAGAATTCTTAGGCCTCTTGGCACTCTCTTGAATTCTATATATTTCTCCAAGGTCGTTTTCTCCCACCATTTATTGACCTCGACGATTCTAGTTTGTTGTAATTCTCTGATGACGTTATGAATTGTTCTTCTTCTTCCTTCTGTTTGTGTATCCCTGGGGTTGGAGTTCTCACTGGTCGCCATGTTATCATCCAGTAGTTCATTAGCTCTTTGAGCTCGATTTTTGCTTTTTTCTGCCATGTTTAAATCTATTTTCTGGTTCAATGAGGGTTCAATTTAGTAAATCTTTGCTTGCACCGGTTGTACAATTCGTTTATATGATTTCTGCTCTATTTTTTCTTTTTTCCTTTTCTTATGTGTAGTTATTTCTCTCCTTTATGTACTGATTTTATAAAATCATGTATGTTCTTCCAGACAAATGTCACATTAATCTTGCGGGATTTCCCGATTTATTGAACGTCTCCGGGACTGTCTCGGGGATCGTTATCAAGTAAGAACCGCTACAGGTCTCCCAAATGGCTACAGGCTCTGGCGGCTTTCGGCGAAGTCAGCGTCAGCTGTGAGGCGTGCCTCCCGCGCTGCACACGCAACGTGATCGGCCGTTACTCACAATGCCTCCCCTATGTATGTATATATATATATATATATATATATATATATATATATATTAACCGCAGATCCACAATAAAGCGCGCTCTCATCTCCCGATAATATATTTTCTCCCTAAAGTACACAAGAACCCACTAGCACCCCCAGGCAGACCTATTGTATCATCTATAGGAAGTGTTTTTGAGAATATTTCTAAATATGTTGACCATTTTTTACAGGATTATGTGTCACAGCTTCCGTCTCATGTCAAAGATACAAAAGATTTTCTGTGTAAAATTGAAAACATTGTATGGGAAAAAGGGTATATGTTTTTAACACTGGATGTATGTTCTTTATACACTATAATTGACCATAATCAAGGAATTGGAGCCTGCTTACACTATTTAAGTGAGAAGCATATAATGTATTTAGAACATACAAACATGCTAACTGAGATGATGGACATGTGCCTCCGGAACAATATCTTTATGTTTAATGGGGATCTATTTAGACAAACACTGGGAACATCGATGGGAACATGTTTTGCACCCAGCTTTACGAACTTGTTCCTAGGCCTATGGGAGGAGGAAATACAAAAAGATGACAAATATGCTGCAGATTTTGAAAAGGTGGCTATATGGTTACGTTACATTGACGACCTTTTTATAATATGGAAAGGTAGTGATCAAGAAGCAAGAAGGTTCATAGATTCACTTATTGAGAACAGCTACAACATTGTCCTTACACATACCATTAGTGAGGAGGAAATAGAATTCCTAGATGTTAAAGTAAGAGCCACTGGAAGGACCTTACAAACAAGACTTTTCAGGAAAGACACAGCAGGTAACAGTCTTCTCCACGCCCTCAGCAGTCACCCAGACACCCTTAAGTGGAGTATACCGTATGGTGAGCTGCTGAGGGCGAGAAGAAACTGTAGTGATATGGAGAGCTACCAATCAGAAGAAAAAATCATGCTAACTAGATTCAAAGAACGAGGCTATCCAAATTGGGTTCTGAATAGAGCAGTATCTAAAATGAAAGACATCGCTAGAGAGAAAACCCTAGAACCCAAAACCCAAGAGAAAGCTACTGACTCTTCAGGAACCAGAGTGATCCTTACCTTCAACAAGGATTCCCATAAAATACAGAAAATTCTTAATGACAACTGGAATATCCTGAAAAGTGATTCTATTATAGGTCCGTCAGTCAGCGACAGACCCAGTATCACGTATCGTAAAAGTAGGAGTCTCAGAGATACTCTAGTACATGGTGATATTACAGAACGTGCAGACAGGGGCCAACACAATCTCAAAGGATTTTATCCGTGTGGCCACTGTAAGGCATGTAAGAATAGCAAGATGGTACAGGAATTCAGTTTACCTAACAACAACAGTAAAAGAATTATAACTCAGTTTCTCACGTGTAGCTCTACGTATGTCATCTATGTATTAGAATGTCCATGCAACAAAAGGTATGTGGGAAGCACAACTCTGATGGCCAAAAAAGAGTTCTTGAACATCTCAGAGCAATTACCAACAAAGATCCCCACTACCCAATAGCACGGCATTTTGCTAACTTCCACCTGTCCAACAGTGGCTTACTACGCTATTTTGCCATTGAACAAATACACATGAGTCCGAGAGGAGGTAATAGGGAGCTCAGTCTCAGGAAGCGGGAATCGAAATGGATTCTCGATCTCGAGACTAAGTACCCTAAAGGACATAATCAAGACGAAGAATTAGCAACACACTTAATTGAGGAGTAAGTGGCAGATGTTAGTAGTGTTCTGACTTAAGTGCTCATCTCCATGATGCCATGTAATGCATTTAATTATGTAAACCTGTTTTTCTTTTAATTAGAGTATATTTGTGCTCTATTTTAATCCAATTTTTCTTGTTCTTTCCTTTTCACAGGAGGAAAGGAAGGGGCCCCATGCATCTTCACTGACAATTCACGGGCCGCCTACCCTTTTCTTCCCCTCTACAGGGAGTGCACCATTGGATGAATAGATAAGAACTTTTTTCACATATTATTATCTTTCACTTTGTTATTCACTTTTACATGTGGTACTTTTGTATTTTATAGAGATTCAATTTGAGCCATTGGCGCAAGTATATTTATCTATTCATATATACACCTGTTACACAGGTGTCCAACAACTCGTGTAGAGTTTAATTTCGAAAGACTGTATTTTGGGAATCTTGTTTGAGCATTTAATATCCAGCTGTATATCCGCCCTTTGGGAATTATATCCTAATCTATAACTATTATATGAGGTGAATCACTCATTAGGGATACATCTTAAACACGCATTGCCACTTGGCGTTAGTATTGTGTGATTACAGTGTGTTTGTAGATTAACTTATCTATTATGTTCTGTCCTCACAAGGTTTGGGATCAGATATATCATCATTGTATGAATATGATGCAAGAGTAAGAATCGGTTTATCTTCCTTTTCTTTCCTTTCTATTCTATTTATTGGAAAATGCATGTAGCTAATGAATTTCAATGCATTTTAAGTTTGAATACATGAATGTGCAGGCAGAAGTGATACTAACTATGCTACCAATGTATGTATAAAACATGTTCCAATATGGCCGCCAAAGTAAAATGCAATCAGGGTGACTGTGACTGTAAGTCCCCTCTTTATGTCTAGTACCTCCAACATGTATGTGTAGCACCTCGTCACAACGCTCAGTGTGTGATCAAGAAAGTGTAACTTTCGAAACGCGTAACATTCTGAGGAATAAATTAACACTGCTTCCGACCTGCATCTGAGAGCGCGCTTTATTGTGGATCTGTGGTTAACGTTTACGCCGGCTGTAGCTCTACCGGCTCAACGCGCCACCAAACAACGGGCGGATTTCCCGGGAAGAGCTGTTTTGTATCAGGATATATATATATATATATATATATATATATATATATATATATATATATATATATATATCACAAGACCGATTTCCTTCTACTGAAGTAACCAGGAGGGACACAGTGGGGATTCCAGGGAATAGAACTTTATTAAAAGCAATGGCATGACGCGTTTCGGCGTAATGCCTTTATCAAATGCCATAGATCAACACGTTCTCTCACCGACTGCTTTTAAATGTCAACATGCTCCTACGTCGGTAGTGACTGTCCAGCTGAGCCGCATTTGCGTGATGAAGTTCCACTGCAGTCTGCGTCGGCAAACTACAGTTCCCAGAAAGCACTTCCCTGGCTTGCTCGGCGAATATCACATCGCGGCTCTGTCCCATAGTGAGCGCTGGAAGATGACAGGTATGTGGAGCGTGGAAAGCATATGTAGAAAACAATGTTGCTGCCAAAATAGAGCCTCCTCCTTGGTCCCCAACGCCCAGCCGCAAAAACCAATGTCCACAGTGCCCTGAGACTTCAAAATAGTGTTCTTAGCCTCTCTGCGAAATCACAGACTGTAACTACAGCGGAGCAAAATTGTCCTTGGGAGCTGCGGTCTGGAGACATCCAGTACCCTGGAAAAACGCCAAAAAAGTTGCCCTTATTACTCCAGACACTTGTTGGGCGGGTCCCCCAAGCGCGCCAGGGGCAAGCGCACAAAACATCACAAGATCGATTTCCTTCTACTGAAGTAACCAGGAGGGACACAGCGGGGATTCCAGGGAATAGAACTTTATTAAAAGCAATGGCATGACGCGTTTCGGCGTAATGCCTTTATCAAATGCCATAGATCAACACGTTCTCTCAGCGACTGCTTTTAAATGTCCACATGCTCCTACGTCGGTAGCGACTGTCCAGCTGAGCCGCATTTGCGTGATGAAGTTCCACTGCAGTCTGCATCGGCAAACTACAGTTCCCAGCAAGCACTTCCCTGGCTTGCTCGGCGAATATCACATTGCGGCTCTGTCCCATAGTGAGCGCTGGAAGATGACAGGTATGTGGAGCGTGGAAAGCATATGTAGAAAACAATGTTGCTGCCAAAATAGAGCCTCCTCCTTGGTCCCCAATGCCCAGCCGCAGAAACCAATGTCCACAGTGCCCTGAGACTTCGAAATAGTGTTCTTAGCCTCTCTGCGAAATCACAGACTGTAACTACAGCGGAGCAAAATTGTCCTTGGGAGCGGCGGTCTGGAGACATCCAGTACCCTGGAAAAACGCCAAAAAAGTTGCCCTTATTACTCCAGACACTTGTTGGGCGGGTCCCCCAAGCGTGCCAGGGGCAAGCGCACAAAACATCACAAGACCGATTTCCTTCTACTGAAGTAACCAGGAGGGACACAGCGGGGAATAGAACTTTTTTAAAAGCAATGGCATGACGCGTTTCGGCGTAATGCCTTTATCAAATGCCATAGATCAACACGTTCTCTCACCGACTGCTTTTAAATGTCCACATGCTCCTACGTCGGTAGCGACTGTCCAGCTGAGCCGCATTTGCGTGATGAAGTTCCACTGCAGTCTGCGTCGGCAGACTACAGTTCCCAGCAAGCACTTCCCTGGCTTGCTCGGTGAATATCACATTGCGGCTCTGTCCCATAGTGAGCGCTGGAAGATGACAGGTATGTGGAGCGTGGAAAGCATATGTAGAAAACAATGTTGCTGCCAAAATAGAGCCTCCTCCTTGGTCCCCAACGCACAGACACAAAAAACAATGTCCACAGTGCCCTGAGACGTCGAAATAGTGTTCTTAGCCTTTCTGCGAAATCACAGACTGTAACTACAGCGGAGCAAAATTGTCCTTGCGAGCGGCGGTCTGGAGACATCCAGTACCCTGGAAAAACGCCAAAAAAGTTGCCCTTATTACTCCCGACACTTGTTGGGGGGGGTCCCCCAAGCGCGCCAGGGGCAAGTGCACAAAACATCACAAGACCGATTTCCTTCTACTGAAGTAACCAGGAGGGACACAGCGGGGATTCCAGGGAATAGAACTTTAATAAAAGCAATGGCATGACTCGTTTCGGCGTAATGCCTTTATCAAATGCCATAGATCAACACGTTCTCTCACCGACTCCTTTTAAAAGTCCACATGCTCCTACGTCGGTAGCGACTGTCCAGCTGAGCCGCATTTGCGTGATGAAGTTCCACTGCAGTCTGCGTCGGCAAACTACAGTTCCCAGCAAGCACTTCCCTGGCTTGCTCGGCCAATATCACATAGTGGCTCTGTCACATAGTGAGCGCTGGAAGATGACAGGTATGTGGAGCGTGGAAAGCAAATGTAGAAAACAATGTTGCTGCCGAAATAGAGCCTCCTCCTTGGTCCCCAATGCCCAGCCGCAAAAACCAATATCCACAGTGCCCTGAGACTTCGAAATAGTGTTCTTAGCCTCTCTGCGAAATCACAGACTGTAACTACAGCGGAGCAAAATTGTCCTTGGGAGCGGCGGTCTGGAGACATCCAGTACCCTTGAAAAACGCCAAAAAAGTTACCCTTATTACTCCAGACACTTGTTGGGCGGGTCCCCAAGCGCGCCAGGGGCAAGCGCACAAAACATCACAAGACCGATTTCCTTCTACTGAAGTAACCAGGAGGGACACAGCGGGGATTCCAGGGAATAGAACTTTATTAAAAGCAATGGCATGACGCGTTTCGGCGTAATGCCTTTATCAAATGCCATAGATCAACACGTTCTCTCACCGACTGCTTTTAAACGTCCACATGCTCCTACGTCGGTAGCGACTGTCCAGCTGAGCCGCATTTACGTGATGAAGTTCCACTGCAGTCTGCGTCGGCAAACTACAGTTCCCAGCAAGCACTTCCCTGGCTTGCTCGGCGAATATCACATCGCGGCTCTGTCCCATAGTGAGCGCTGGAAGATGACAGGTATGTGGAGCGTGGAAAGCATATGTAGAAAACAATGTTGAAGCCAAAATAGTGCCTCCTCCTTGGTCCCCAACGCCCAGCCGCAAAAACCAATGTCCACAGTGCCCTGAGACTTCGAAATAGGGTTCTTAGCCTCTCTGCGAAATCACAGACTGTAACTACAGCGGAGCAAAATTGTCCTTGGGAGCGGCGGTCTGGAGACATCCAGTACCCTTGAAAAACGCCAAAAAAGTTACCCTTATTACTCCAGACACTTGTTGGGTGGGTCCCCCAAGCGCGCCAGGGGCAAGCGCACAAAACATCACAAGACCGATTTCCTTCTACTGAAGTAACCAGGAGGGACACAGCGGGGATTCCAGGGAATAGAACTTTATTAAAAGCAATGGCATGACGCGTTTCGGCGTAATGCCTTTATCAAATGCCATAGATCAACACGTTCTCTCACCGACTGCTTTTAAATGTCCACATGCTCCTACGTCGGTAGCGACTGTCCAGCTGAGCCGCATTTGCGTGATGAAGTTCCACTGCAGTCTGCGTCGGCAAACTACAGTTCCCAGCAAGCACTTCCCTGGCTTGCTCGACGAATATCACATCGCGGCTCTGTCCCATAGTGAGCGCTGGAAGATGACAGGTATGTGGAGCGTGGAAAGCATATGTAGAAAACAATGTTGCTGCCAAAATATAGCCTCCTCCTTGGTCCCCAACGCCCAGCCACAAAAACCAATGTCCACAGTGCCCTGAGACTTCGAAAAAGTGTTCTTAGCCTCTCTGCGAAATCACAGACTGTAACTACAGTGGAGCAAAATTGTCCTTGGGAGCGGCGGTCTGGAGACATCCAGTACCCTGGAAAAACGTCCAAAAAGTTGCCCTTATTACTCCAGACACTTGTTGGGCGGGTACCACAAGCGCGCCAGGGGCCAGCGCACAAAACATCACAGGACCGATTTCCTTCTACTGAAGTAACCAGGAGGGACACAGCGGGGATTCCAGGGAATAGAACTTTCTTAAAAGCAATGGCATGACGCGTTTCGGCGTAATGCCTTTATCAAATGCCATAGATCAACACGTTCTCTCACCGACTGCTTTTAAATGTCCACATGCTCCTACGTCGGTAGCAACTGTCCAGCTGAGCCGCATTTGCGTGATGAAGTTCCACTGCAGTCTGCGTCGGCAAACTACAGTTCCCAGCAAGCACTTCCCTGGCTTGCTCGGCGAATATCACATCGCGGCTCTGTCCCATAGTGAGCGCTGGAAGATGACAGGTATGTGGAGCGTGGAAAGCATATGTAGAAAACAATGTTGCTGCCAAAATAGAGCCTCCTCCTTGGTCCCCAACGCCCAGCCGCAAGAACCAATGTCCACAGTGCCCTGAGACTTTGAAATATTGTTCTTAGCCTCTCTGTGAAATCACAGACTGTAACTACAGCGGAGCAAAATTGTCCTTGGGAGCGGCGGTCTGGAGACATCCAGTACCCTAGAAAAACGCCAAAAAAGTTGCCCTTATTACTCCAGACACTTGTTGGGCGGGTCCCCCAAGCGCGCCAGGGGCAAGCACACAAAACATCACAAGACCGATTTCCTTCTACTGAAGTAACCAGGAGGGACACAGCGGGGATTCCAGGGAATAGAACTTTATTAAAAGCAATGGCATGACGCGTTTCGGCGTAATGCCTTTATCAAATGCCATAGATCAACATGTTCTCTCACCGACTGCTTTTAAATGTCCACATGCTCCTACGTCGGTAGCGACTGTCCAGCTGAGCCGCATTTGCGTGATGAAGTTCCACTGCCGTCTGCGTCGGCAAAGTACAGTTCCCAGCAAGCACTTCCCTGGCTTGCTCGGCGAATATCACATCGCGGCTCTGTCCCATAGTGAGTGCTGGAAGATGACAGGTATGTGGAGCGTGGAAAGCATATGTAGAAAACAATGTTGCTGCCAAAATAGAGCCTCCTCCTTGGTCCCCAACGCCCAGCCGCAAAAACCAATGTCCACAGTGCCCTGAGACTTCGAAATAGTGTTCTTAGCCTCTCTGCGAAATCACAGACTGTAACTACAGCGGAGCAAAATTGTCCTTGGGAGCGGCGGTCTGGAGACATCCAGTACCCTGGAAAAATGCCCAAAAAGTTGCCCTTATTACTCCAGACACTTGTTGGGCGGGTCCCCCAAGCGCGCCAGGGGCAAGCACACAAAACATCACAAGACTGATTTCCTTCTACTGAAGTAACCAGGAGGGACACAGCGGGGATTCCAGGGAATAGAACTTTATTAAAAGCAATGGCATGACGCGTTTCGGCATAATGCCTTTATCAAATGCCATAGATCAACACGTTCTCTCACCGACTGCTTTTAAATGTCCACATGCTCCTACGTCGGTAGCGACTGTCCAGCTGAGCCGCATTTGGGTGATGAAGTTCCAATGCAGTCTGCGTCGGCAAACTACAGTTCCAGCAAGCACTTCCCTGGCTTGCTCGGCGAATATCACATCGCGGCTCAGTCCCATAGTGAGTGCTGGAAGATGACAGGTATGTGGAGCGTGGAAAGCATATGTAGAAAACAATGTTGCTGCCAAAATAGAGCCTCCTCCTTGGTCCCCAACGCCCAGCCGCAAAAACCAATGTCCAGCGTGCCCTGAGACTTCGAAATATTGTTCTTAGCCTCTCTGCGAAATCACAGACTGTAACTACAGCGGAGCAAAATTGTCCTTGGGAGCGGCTGTCTGGAGACATCCAGTACCCTGGAAAAACGCCCAAAAAGTTGCCCTTATTATTCCAGACACTTGTTGGGCGGGTCCCCCAAGCGCTCCAGGGGCAAGCGCACAAAACATCACAAGACCGATTTCCTTCTACTGAAGTAACCAGGAGGGACACAGCGGGGATTCCAGGGAATAGAACTTTATTAAAAGCAATGGCATGACGCGTTTCAGCGTAATGCCTTTATCAAATGCCATAGATCAACACGTTCTCTCACCGACTGCTTTTAAATGTCCACATGCTCCTACGTCGTTAGCGACTGTCCAGCTGAGCCGCATTTGTGTGATGAAGTTCCACTGCAGTCTGCATCGGCAAACTACAGTTCCCAGCAAGCACTTCCCTGGCTTGCTCGGCGAATATCACATTGCGGCTCTGTCCCATAGTGAGCGCTGGCAGATGACAGGTATGTGGAGCGTGGAAAGCATATGTAGAAAACAATGTTGCTGCCAAAATAGAGCCTCCTCCTTGGTCCCCAAAGCCCAGCCGCAAAAACCAATGTCCACAGTGCCCTGAGACTTCGAAATAGTGTTCTTAGCCTCTCTGCGAAATCACAGACTGTAACTGCAGCAGAGCAAAAATGTCCTTGGGAGCGGCGGTCTGGAGACATCCAGTACCCTGGAAAAACGCCAAAACAGTTGCCCTTATTACTCCAGACACTTGTTGGGTGGGTCCCCCAAGCGCGCCAGGGGCAAGCGCACAAAACATCACAAGACTGATTTCCTTCTACTGAAGTAACCAGGAGGGACACAGCGGGGATTCCAGGGAATGGAACTTTATTTAAAGCAATGGCATGACGCGTTTCGGCGTAATGCCTTTATCAAATGCCATAGATCAACACGTTCTCTCACCGACTGCTTTTAAATGTCCACATGCTCCTACGTCGGTAGCGACTGTCCAGCTGAGCCGCATTTGCGTGATGAAGTTCCACTGCAGTCTGCGTCGGCAAACTACAGTTCCCAGCAAGCACTTCCCTGGCTTGCTCGGCGAATATCACATCGTGGCTCTGTCCCATAGTGAGCGCTGGAAGATGACAGGTATGTGGAGCATGGAAAGCATATGTAGAAAACAATGTTGCTGCCAAAATAGAGCCTCCTCCTTGGTCCCCAAAGCCCAGCCGCAAAAACCAATGTCCACAGTGCCCTGAGACTTCGAAATAGTGTTCTTAGCCTCTCTGCGAAATCACAGACTGTAAGTACAGCGGAGCAAAATTGACCTTGGGAGCGGCGGTCTGGAGACATCCAGTGCCCTGGAAAAACACCCAAAAAATTGCCCTTATTACTCCAGACACTTGTTGGGCGGGTCCCCCAAGCGCGCCAGGGGCAAGCGCACAAAACATCACAAGACCGATTTCCTTCTACTGAAGTAACCAGGAGGGACACAGCGGGGATTCCAGGGAATAGAACTTTATTAAAATATATATATAAATAAATATATATATATATATATATTCAATCCAACGTCTGTTGCCACAATCCAAAACAATCTCCAAGACGCTCGGGTTTTTTAAGATGAATATTTAATTTCAGCCACATACTGTAGGTAACGCGTTTCGACCGCACAAGCGGTCTTTTTGAAACCTAAAGCCGCCGCCATTTTCATGTTAATTTATACCCGTGCAACACTTAAAGTGACAAGTGCATTTGGAACAATAACGTTTTTGAACAAACAAAGTTAAAGTAACAGTGCAATAATACATCTTGTAGAGCGACATTCGCATGTATTGCAACTAATCCATCAACACTGTGCATATGCTGATAAACATAGCGAATTCATGTTATTACAAATGTCCTGGGTACAATTAACAAAATTCAGGCAAGTGCCTTTTAATGCCTCGCGTAGAATATCTCCTTCCCTGCCGGATTCAAATCACATTCTGCTATGTATAAATGTGCAAATGTCGCTGTTTATGAAAGTGACTAGTGCCTTGTGCAAAATAGCAACATTGATAATTATTTGATTGATATTTAAACATTAATTCATTGTTGGCAGAGTGTCTCCAAATCCTAAGGAAAGGACAACATTTTTTCTCACTCTCCTTCTTCATTTTATATATATGTATATATATATTATTTTCACTAAAAAAACAAAGGTTACAGTGAAGTTACAGTTTGGTTCAGGTTGTACACACCCATAATCATAGAAATTCAACAGTTATAGTCATAGGGCCCGATTCACAAAAGTAATCTGAGACAAAATCCTAACCTTACGACTATTGGTATTCACAAAGGGCATTTAGGAGTAGTAAAGTTAAGAATCCTAACTTTTCTACAACTAAATGCCCTTTGTGAATACCGAAAGTCGTAAAGTTAGGATTTTGTCTCAGTTAAACTTAAGTTTTGGTCAGATTACTTTTGTGAATCGGGCCCATAGCTATTTCAAGTAACTTTAACTCGTGCCGTTAGGTAACTGTAACTTGTGCGCCCTCCATGCACAGTTTTCTCATCAAAAACTTCATTGCAAATGTTACAGTGATATAATTAATGATGGCATAGAAGATGTCAAGAGTATTGCAATATGTGGGGTAATTAGCAGTGCATAGTCAGGGCACAAGTTATTGTTAGCTTAGGTCCAAGTATAACGTTTGAATTGCTATGGTTATATGTGTGTAAAATCTGAACGTAACTATAACATCCCTGAAACCTTTGTTTTTTCAGTAAATGTCTAAGGTTCTTAACATTTTATTTCCTAACTATAATGTACCTGCAACCTTTGTTTTTTTCAGTGAATTTCTACACTTTTTTAATGCTATTTCCTAACTATAACATCCCTGTAACCTTTGGTTTTTTAGTGAATTGCACAGTGTTTTTTAATATAAATTGTACTATGATTTGACCCATAAGTTCAATTTACTAATATACATTTTCACAAGTTTATAAATACGTTTTATTCACACATTCATTCTTATTATATATTTTAAAAGAAAAAATAATTCAAGTAAGGTAACTTTTGTAGTCTTTCTATAAATGCAATGCAACAAGCCTTTATTGTTTTTATTCTTTTTATGGATCCACGGATCTGTCGTGGATCCTTAGATAAATAAGGGGTCTGTTGGTTATTTTGCACAAATTCAAAACTAAAACAAAAACACATTTAATACAAGCACATGCTATTGCAATTTCGATAAGCGTATCACTGCCTGTGTTTGGGTTTGTTAGTGGCTGTGTGAGTGACTGTGTGGGCTTGTGAGTAGCTATATGGGTGTGTGAGTGAGCAGCTATTTGGGTGTGTAAGTGGGTGTGGTAGTGGCTATGTGAGTAGGTGTGTGAGTGGCTGTGTGGGTGTATAAGTAGTTTGGTGGGTCTCTGAGTAGGTGATGGCTGTATGGGTGTAGGAGTGGGTATGTGAGTGGTTGAATGGGTATTCAAGTGGGCGTGTGAGTGTGTGAATGGCTGTGTGAGTAGTTGTGTGAGTGACTGTGAGTCTGTGATTGGGTGTGTGAGTAGTTTTGTGGGCCTGTGAGTGAGTGTGTGATTTGCTGTACGGGTATGTGAGTGAATGTGTGGGTGTGCATGTGTGCATGTGAGTGTGCAATAGGTAGGTATATGAGTGGGTATGTAAGTGGCTGTGTGGTTCTCTGAGTGGTATATTAGTGATGATATGGGTGTTAGAGTGGGTGTGTCAGTGGTTTTGTTGTAAAGATGCGTGAGTGGGTGTGTAAGTGGCAGTGTGGGTCTGTGAGTGGATGTATCAGTGATTGTATGGGTATGTGAGAGGGTGTGTGAGTGACTGCATGGGTGTGTGAGTGGGTATGTGAGTGAGTGTATAGATATGAGAGTAGGTATGTGAGTGGTTGTGTGGGAGTATGAGAGACTGTGTGGGTGGGTCTGTGAGTGAGTGTATGTGATTTTTTAATTGAGATCTGGGTCCACAGATTTACAGCGGATTGACACCGCGGTGCACAGAGTGCTGCAATGGATCCGCGGATCCTTGCATACACAAAATAATATCTTTCTGCAATTTCTTCCCCATGAGGGTTTCCTCACAGATGCCTCCATCAGTCCAAAGGGGACAGGATACCTCTATCCTCACCCCTTATATCCAATTTCTACTTTGTTCCACCCCCCGGTAACTGTGTGCTGATTCAAAAAATGGTGGCTGCAACTTTTCTCTCAGATTGCGGCCAGGCAATCATGGAATTGTTGTTGGCGCGTGGATCTGCACTCGATCAGCGTCTCTCGATATACCTAAATCTTTTTTCTTTAATAACTCCAAAACTACTAAACAGAGTTACCCAAAGTTACAAAAAGCACTCTTTCTGGACCAAGATCTTTCTTTCCGCCAATTTTGTTTCAATTCCATTCTGCGGTTAAGACTCTAGTCATGTGTAAACTCTGTATGGGAAATGTCAAGGGAAAAACACATTTTGGGACTTCCCTATTTCTCAGCCCCTGCTTAACGAATCACCTCAAACTTTCTGGACAGCAGCTGAAGTGAGTGACAAACAAGTTTTGAAAATGTCATGGTCATTCCTCAAATGCCACCAAATATATTAGAAACAAATACTTTTCCTACAGAAACTAGGTCCTAACTAAAACTACCCACAGGCGAGCGCCAGTAGGTAATATATATACATAAAGTACTTGCACTCGCCAGTGGGTAGTTATAGGTAGGACCTAGTTTCCATTGGAAAAGCATTTTTTGGTTTGCTTATAACTTTGATGCTGTTTGACGAATCTTCACAAACTTTTTCCCCAAAAAGTGACCCGGTCTGTCTAGTTCTGCATGGGAAGTTTTGGAGTGATCTGTCAAGCATGGGTCGAGAAAAAGATGGGCCCAAACAAATGTGCCGAACTGCTGGACAGAATTACACCAAATTTGGCAGAGAGGTACCTCTTTGTCCAGAAAGAGTCCTTTTTGTGATTTGGTGTAAATCCATTCAGTAGTTACAGAGTTATCAAAGAAAAGGCAAAATTGCATTTCAAGTGACACAGTCCCTCCATGGATCCCCCGCGGTGGAACTGCGAAGTTGCGCGCTACCAGCAACGCCGTGATTGGCTGACCACAAACTGACCTGGGGCCATATTATGTTTGTAGTGCATTTTCCTGGATTACACAGAGCGCACCTTTCAAAAGGTGTGCCCAGCACAATCCAGGAAAATGTGCCACATTATGGGGAATGTGCTGCCCCCAGGGCAGCCCCGAACTCGCATTGCCCCTAGTGCAGTGCATTCAGGTGAAAAACGGAGAGGCTACTTTGAAGCCACTCCGTGTTTTCACAGTGCAGGCGGAAACCCGCCTGCACTTTTAAAGGGGATTAGTGATCCCCTTGCAGGTGGGTGCAGTGAGTTACTGCAGCCGCCTGCAAGGAGATGTCTGGGGGGGTCCATGGGACCCCGTTTCCACCCACAAGAGGGCTGAAATCAGTGGTCAAACAATGTCAGTGCACCTCCTGAGAGCTTCTTTGCCTCTGCGCCTGCATGTGTAATACGGCATAGGCGCAGAGGCAAAGGGATAGCCTCATTTGCATGGGGCCATGCCCCCATTCAAATGAGGGAACACCTTCTTGAGGAAGCGCTGGGTTTGTTTGTGTGCCAGTGCTTTCAGTATTACAGAAGGGAACGCACAAGCATCTGTAGCCCCTTCTGAAATAACAAAGTGCCCCGGGGGCACGCAAAGCAGGCACAAATGCCTGTTGCGCCCTCAGGGCACCTTGTGTAATATGGCCCCAGGAGGTTGTGGCTGCCATTTTAAGTATCAGGAAATGGTCCCAGGATCTTAAAATTAATCTGCAAAATGGGATAGGGTAGAGGTACCCACAACCCATGGAAGTGTTAGAGGAGTGTCAGAGGGACCTATGTTGGGTACGGAATTGCGTTATGTTGGGCTTTTTTCCACATCAGGGATCTGCGTATCCCCGTGAGGCTCAGCGCAGCCTTGTGAAAATCTCTGAAGGATCTGCGAATCTTAATGCACTTGGAAAAGAAACCCTTTCAGACCCACTCAGTCACCCACACAGGTACCCTCTCACCCATTTACAGACCCACACAAGCAGTCAATCACCCACTCACAGACCTATGCAAGCATTCACACATCCACTCACAGAGCCATGCAGGCACTCACACACCCACTCACAGACCTACGCAGGGATTCACACACCCACTCACAGACCCACACAGGCACTTATACACCCACTCACAATTCTATGTCTGCACTTTCACACCCATTCAGAGTCTCACACAGGCAGTCACACACCCAGTCACAGACCCATGCAGCTACTCATAAACCTACTCACAGTCCCATAAAGGCACTCAAACACCCATTCACAGACACACTTAGGTACTCACATACCTAATGACAGACCCACACAGCCACTCACATACCTAATGGCAGACATACACAGTCACTCACACATCCACTCACAAACCCACAAAGGCACTTTTAAACTCATCTATTTGCAGACATATACAGACACTCACACACCATCTCACATACTCATACAACTATTCACATCCCCACACAGGTGATCACGCAACCACTGGCACACTGAGAGAAGCACTCACACATCCACAGAGCTAGTCACACACCCACACAGTTACTCACATACCTACTACCACACCCCTACAACCAGTTACACCCCCACTCATGTACCCACAGAGTTACTCACACATGCATACAACCCCCAACACAGCCACTCACACTAATACGACTATACATCCACTCACACACCCATACAACCACTCACACAGTGACTCATATGCCCATATTACCACTCACACAGCCATTGAGACACTCAGTCACACACTCACACACCTATCTAGTCTGTGACACACCTAGTCACACACCCACATAGCCAGTCAAACACCTACTCAGTCACTGAGTAACACAATCTCAAACTCACTCAGCGAACCATATTGCCACTCACACACCCAGTTAGAGACACATGCAGCCTCTTAGACACCTACTCACACAATATCAAAACCGTTGTCACACCTAATCAAAGACCCATACAGGCACTCCCACACTCTCTTAGATACCCATGTAGCCAATTTATTGCCAACTGTGTTAAATGTGTTGTTGTTTTACATAAATAGTTTTGGTTGAGGAAATCCTGTTGCTAATATCTGTTGAATGTCTGCTTTTGGTTTGGGGATCCCTGATGCCCAAAACAAACTATAAACCACAATCCACACTATGAGCATTTTGGAGGGAAGGAGGAGTAGCACAGAGGAGAAAGCTGCAATAGAATGAGGCAGTTTTGAAGATGAAAAGGAGCTAAAATGGAAGACATCAAGCAAAATATAAAAAAACATATTTGATTGGATAGTGGGGATGAGCATGTAACTAAAATTAGATAGTGATTTGGAGAAAAAAGTAAATACATCTGTGATTGCTTTGAAGAAAATTAAAAAAAATATGTTGTCAGGGATATGCTTGACATTGCAACCAGTCAACGCAGCTGCTACAGTTTAATGTGAAGCTAGAATGCTGCTTACAGAAAGTAATGTGTACTTTTGACATAGTGGTAGGTAGAAAGTGCTGCTATTATGGTCACCATGGACACAGAGCTAAAAGAATATGGGGAAGGGAACAAAAATGACTGCAGTTTGAAACTCAAATAGAGTGGTGTGGAAACATTCGTAAATAGGGAGTGTTTGGCTTTTAATTGAGTAGTTTTCACAAAGTAAGACATAAATGCAAACTATTATTAGGAGATTGTTAAATGCTTCTATGGACTTCCATGTGGATCTGCGGATCCACCGCATATGTTACATGGGGATACCCGCTGAGAGACGTAGTGGATCCGCAGATTCGCGGGCAAAAACCAACCAAATTGGGCTTCTTCCCAGGAAACATGGAAAGGGTTAAGAATATACTGACCATTCAGAAGTGGTATTACAAAAATAAAAGATGAAAGGAAGCCTGTGATTTATTAACTACGGGATTATAAGAAAGAACAAATGGTGAAGAGTAGCCATTTTAGGTGCTTTGGCACTGAGAGTGGAGGAGGGTTGCCATAGTTCTGACTTGAGATTTCCAATTAAAACAGATGTGAACAGAAATTGAAATTAAATTTGGAGAACAGGAAACAGCATTGACAGGTATGTTAATTAGGTTGTAGTATAAAAAAGTATATTTAGATTTAAAAAGAATTGTGAGTGTATATAGGATGAAAGAAAATGTGTAGCTTCTAGACACTATACTAGAGGTCAATATACAAAAAAGAGCTTCACTAAGAACGTTACCTAAAAATAGAGTGAGCAGCAAAGGATAAAGAGGAATTGGTATCCTGAAAATATTGTAATTTTATTAACCCTGTATGAATGAATGTGTTTGAAATTAGTTGTGGGTGTTTCCTTATAGTATGCAATTTAATAGTATGTAATTTCCACCAACTCACACAGTCAGGCAGGCACTTCACACTCAGGTACACTCAAACAAAAGCACTTATGTACCCACCACTCATATAGCCAGACAGTAACTGCCACACTCAGTCACTCACCCATTTACTCACCTATACATACACTTACCTAAATATGTTCACACTCATACAGGCACTGGCAGACCCACTCACACACATCTGTACAGTCATTCATGTACCTAGCACTCAGTCAGTTTCACTTGCACCTACACACCTATACAACCAGTTGTACACCCAGTCACCCACCCATAGAGCTGCTCACATACCTATTTACAAATCCATACAGCCACTCATACACCAAGTGAGAGAGAGGGACAGAGGCACTTACACATACATTCACACACCCACACAACACTTATGTATCTACCACTAACAGAGGCAGTTTCAAACAAAGTTACAGAGCCAAACGCTGACTAGCACAGCCAGTTAGTAATCCATACAGCCACTTATATGCCAATTTAGACACCTATATAGGCACTAACACACCGAGTCATATACTGAGACACCCAGTTAACCTTAGGAATCTGAGCAGTTTACCACTGCTAGATAGTGGTAAAGTGTATGTGCTTCTCACTTAAACATGGTTTCATTGACTTATCCACAATTGATATTTTTAATTGATGTGTAATTCCCTAGTAGAGTGCACTACCTATGCCCAGGGCCTGTAAATTAAATGCTAGTAGTGGGCCTACAGCACTAATTGAGTCATCCATACAAATACCCTTAAGGCTGTCTGAGGCCTGCCATAGCTGAGCATGTGTGTGCACTTTACTGTCACATCAACTTGCCATTTAATACCCCTTGCCGATGTTTAAACCCTCCTTTTTTTACACATAAGTCACCCCTAAGGTATTCCCTAGGTGTTGTGTAGTTAAAAGGTAAGACATGTATTTTTAAGTTTCAGTCACTTACACACGCACTTACAGACACATACACTCAGTTATATAGCCAGTCACCCACCTATACAGCCACAAACATACCTATTTAGAGAACCATTCAGCCACTGTCACATCCAGTCAGACAATGACAGAATCACTTACACATCCACTCAAACACTCACACAGTACTTATGTATCCACTACTAATAGAACCACTTGCACACACATTTACACAGCCAAATACTGGCTAACACAGCCAGTTACTAATGTATACACTCACCTATATGCCCAATTAGACACCCATTCCCATACTGAGACACCCAGTTTGCCTTAGGAATCTGAGCAGTTTACCACTGCTGGATCGTGGTAAAGTGTACATGCTTCTCACCTAAAAATGGTTTCAGTGATTTATCCACAATTGGCATGTTTAATTGATCTGTAAGTCCCTAGTAAAAGCACTACCTATGTCCAGGACCTATAAATTGCTAGCAGGGAGCCTACAGCGCTAATTGAGTCATCCATACGAGTAGCCCTTTAAACCTGTTTGAGGCCTTCCACTGCTGAGTTTGTGTGTGCATTTTACTGCCAATTCGACTTGGCATTTATCACCCCTTGCCAATGTTTAAATCTGCTTTTTTACACATAAGTCATCCATAAGGTATTACCTAGGTAGCCCAATTGGCAGGGTAAGACATGTACTTTTAAGTTTCAATCACTTACACACACACCTACAGACCCATGCACACAGTAATACTGCCAGTCACCCACCTATACAGCCACAAACATACCTATTTAGAAAACCATACTGCCACTTTTACATCCTGCCAGTGACAGAATCACTTACACATCTAGTTGCACACTCACACAGTAATCATGTATACACTATTAATAGATCCACTTCCACACACAGTTATATACCCAAAAACCCTCTAACACTGTCATATACCAATCAATACAGTCACTTACATACCCATTTGAACACCCATTGAGTCCCTAAGACACCCAGTCACATACTAAGACACCCAGTTCACCTCATGAATGTGAGTAGTTTACCAGTGCTAGATAGTGGTCAAACATATGTGCTTCGCCCCTAAATGTGGTTTGATTGACTTAACCACAATTAGGACATTTAATTTCTAGCAGAGTGCACTATATGTGCTCAGTACCTGTAAAGTAAATGCTAGTAGTGATCCTGCAGCACTAACAGCTATATATATATTTCTAATTTTTTTAGGAAGAAAATAAACAAGGTATTAACATGGGTAGTGGAAGGCAACTAGGAAGAAGCAACTGGCTTCAGTCTGTGAGAAACATTAAGGTTCAACGTGGAGCAAAAAAATAATAATTTACAGCAGTGATTCTTCACTGTATCCATGTATGCAGCAAAGAACAACATCTTTAGAGCCACCGGCATCTGGCATTTGCTTCAGTGAGTTACCATCTCAGATAATTTATGGGAGAGAGCTGGAACAGTTATGACAGCATGATTCACTTAAGGCTACAGCAGAAAATTATTGTTCTTCTGCTGTACCTACCTTCTTCTGTATTATGCGATGGTACATGCATTGATGGTTTTGATGTGCTTCCATATGGAACTTGTCTCATGGGAATACTTCTTCCCAGTCTGTCTCTACAATTGCTTGCTGCAGACATTGCACTAGGCAAACTTGGCACTAACCTTTTACTCTCCCGAAGGAATACTTAAATGTTTCCAAACATTATTCTTCTCCTTTTTTGGAGGTGGCATCTCTTCCTGCTCATGCAGTATGAGGTAAGATTATCCTTGCTGGTCTAAAGATATACCTGGATATATCTGTAGCACTTGTGCACAAAAGTGTATTTGCAAATAGTTCTATAAGTTATGTTATGTTTATTTGTTAACTGTTTTGTTTAAATTGCATTATAATGTTACCCTCTCAGATAACTTGTTACAGTTAGCTGGTAGTGTTATTTGTTGAACATTGAAGGTTCCCCCAAGACTACTACTGCAGGTGATGGGTGTGGTTCTCCTCCACTTGCCTTCTCCTGCAGCAAGTGATTGCATGTCCTTTCGAGGATGGTTTTAAAATGCTTTCACTTGGAACCTGTCCCATACAAATATTTTTTACCAGTCTGTCTTGATAATTGCTTGCCGCAGATGTTGCACTGCACAAACTTGGCAAATGCACAACTCTATAGGTTTTCCTGGTGTCTTGAATTTGATGCCTTTAATGTTAGAGTTTGCTTCTCTTAAAAAGTTATGTAGGTCATCCCATGGATATTCTGCATAACTGAGGGAGAGAAACCAAGTTGGTGTTCCTAAATTTCGCAACATGCACTTGAGCTCATCATAACGATGGTACCAATACTCATTGGTCCCTCATTGGCATAACATAACATTTATAAAAAATGTGCAGATGTAAAGTAAATAGACAGCAGCACTGCAAGTACATGGGTGGGGCCCTAGTGTAGCTAATCAGAAGTTCAAGTTGGAGTGTGTTCCTCTATTTGTAAATAGTTACATCATTTATGTGATGTTTATTTCTTAATTGCTTGGTTTAAATTGCATTTTAATGTGTTAAGAAAATGTATTTGTAAATTTATAAAAATGTATATTGCTAATTTAACTTATGGGTCACAAACACACCCGTGCAGGTACTCATACATGAACTCAATCACCTATAGATCCATACACACAGGTACTGATACACTCAAACACCCATTCAAAATCCCAGTCAGTTGAACACCTATTTACACATGCAAACACATACTCATGTACACACAGTGCAGTTCTTTTCTACAATCTTTATGATTGTTTTTTTCCCCCACTATTCAATGATGATTCTTTCAACAGTACATCATTTATGGTGTATGAGTATAGAACTTTAGAAAAGTAAAAAAGGGAAATGCACCCACAGAAGACATGTTTACAGCGACAAGCATGTGGCATTTTGCACAGTAAGTAACCATCTCACTCAAATCTTTGCAGGCAGCTGATATTGTAATGACTGCAGCTGATGTTTCTCTCAAGTGTGCTGTAGAGGTGTACTGTCCTGCTGCACCTGTTTTCTCCCACATCATCCGGTTGTAGATCCTTTCATGAATTGTTTTTAAGTGCTTACACATGGAACTTGTCCCATATGATTACTTCTTGGCAGACCCCCTGGATAGCTGCTTGCCACAAATATTACACTAAACATATTTACCTGTAACCTTTTACCCTGAAGGTATTCGAAAATTATTCCAGGCATCACTTTGTTTTGTCCTTGCTGGTCTAAACTTATACCTGCATCAATCTTGAATACTTGTGCACAAAAGTGTATTTGTAAATAGTTAAATGAGTTATGATATATTTATTTGTTTATTGTTTCGTGTAAATTGTATTGTAATGTGTTAATAAAATGTATTAGTAAAGCTATAAAAATCTATATTACTAATTTAACTTATGGGTCACAAACACACCCATACAAGCACTCATACATGAACTTACACACCTATAGAGTCATTCACACAGGTACTGACACATCCACATATGCACTCACACACCCACTCAAAATCCGATACGGTCAGTCACACACCCATTCACACATGCAAACACCTAGTTACATAGACTCATACACCAATAGTGTCATTCACACACCTACTCATATAGTCACTCACACACCAAGTCACATACTGACACAGCTACTCATACACCCAGCTATACACTGATAAAGTCACTCACACATCCCACACCAATACAGCTACTCACACACCCACCCATACACTGTTAAAGCCACACAGAGACTAAAACATTTATACACAGACCAATACAGTCACTGACACACCCAGGCACTCACTGATAGAGCCACTGACAGAACCAGGCTCACACTGATACAATCATTGACACACCCAGGGACACACCGATACAGCCACTGACATACCAAGACACACACTGATACAACTACTGACACACCAACCCACACTCCGCTACAGAAACTGGCAAATACACAGGAAGATACTCATATAGCCAATGACACCTCCACTTGTATTGTATGTGAGTGGCTTTTCAGGCAGGTACAGCAATGAGATTGCTTGGCTCATTGTACCATCATCTTTGTTTACTTCCCGTGTTATAATCTTAAAATGGAGAAGCATTTGGATCAGGCACTCCATATCCCCCATTTGTCCACTTCCATCATTATGACTTTGGAAGTTGTAATTCCTCTCCTTTAGATTATGTAATCATTGATAGGCCTCTACTGCTCAAATAGGCATTGTAGTATGTTGTTGGCTGAGTTTCAATATGCTTCACTTCCCTTATGAGGGCTTTTACAGGTAATTTTTAGCACACTGAATTATCCTCAACTGCTTCTGGGCTTGAAACTAATGAGTACATGAGTGCAAATTCTTCAACAGGTGACCAGCATGTTGTTGACTGCTTTTTCTTTTTTGAGGAAGTCCTGAACAGTTACACTAATGCCATGCACTAAACAGAGAACTCTGAAGTATCCTCTATAAGTCGTTGCTTTGATGATATTACTGCCATTGTCTGTGGCAACAAATCCAATGCTGAGACCTCTGGATTGAAGTCACTCTTAGATTGTAATATTAAATCTGTTCAGTATGTTGACAGCTGTATGTGACTGCTCCATGGTGAACATCACAACTGTTGCATGCCACCAAATGCCCTGAAAAGCATCAGCAGCAGTGAAACCAGCAGTTAGTCATTGCTTCTCTCCCTTGAAGGAGATCCTAGGTGCAGTGATGCACATGTAATCTGCTGCTTGACAACTGGTCCACATGTCTCTCGTGAGATGGATGAACTGAACTGTGCTTTACTTCATAGCATCATCAAACAGCTGCAGCACTTGATAGTGCAGTGCTAACACAGCAACAAAGGACAAATAGGTCCATCCTGGAACCTCTTATTTTGGGCATAGGGTCTCCACAAATTCAAGAACCCCCTCTCCTTCCATGAAAGAAAAAGGTAGGAGGTCATGCGCTAAGATTTTGGCCAGCTCCCCATTGTATAAATGGACTTTCTCATCGGCTTGATGGTAGAGTGACTTATTAGTGAGCATAGCCCTGATAGTTGGTTGTAGTAACTGTTTTCTTTTTGATACCACCTCTGGAGACATAGGGAAAGCAGTTAGGCTGCTTGAGTGCTTTAGAGTGACTGTATCGCTCTGTCCTTTGTGCCATTCTGAGGTTACAATGGGTGATATCTACATACAACAACAGCCGAAAGGCTGTTTCACATCCACTGACATTCTCTTCTTCCTCTCCACCACCTCCTTATATCAGTTCAACTTCTTCTTCTCTCTGCCTACCAGCACTAATGTTTTTGAAGTGCTCTTCCCACTTGATTGCATGTTGATTTTTCAGATGGGCCAGTTGGCACCTCGTATCATAATGTCTACTTTGCTTACCATGGCAAACTTTTTTTTTTGCAAGCTGAGCATTCTGCAATGTGCTCCTCATGTGTAAAGAGGCTCCAAACTGGGAAAGAGAGCTTTATTATTCTATAAAAGTTTGATGAACTTCTTGAGGTGGAGTTAGGTGGTTGCGCTTGACTTTCGCTAGAGTAGGCTGTGACTGCAGTAGTGGTAGTGATGGTTACTGTAGGTTTTTTGGGTCCTTTTGAAAAGATGGAGGCAATTGGTGTTGGGGGAACTACATGACTCAGAGCAACTTGAAAAGAGTTGAGCCGTAGTTCCTCTGTGCCACACTCCACACTAACAGTCACTGGTTTATCATCACCATCTCCACCACTTTCAAGGCTTTTGGAAACCACCCTTTTCCCTCCTCTCTCATGGTAGGTCTTGGCCGGGGGCCTATCTATATCAAGATCATTGGAAGCGGGCTTGGAGAAGATGGGGAGTACTCTTTCTTTTTCTTGCTGAAGTTCTTGGAGCTAATGCGTCCAATGGAATAGTAGCCACAACAACATCCTGCTCTGCAGCAAGCTCAATATCCTGCTCTGCTTCAACTTCCAGAAGATCAGGTTTTGTAGGATGTTGTTCCTGTTGTTGACTTTCCTGTGGAGATTCAGCTTGCTGCTGAGACAAATTAAATTCAGACTAACTGCTCTTCATGACTGCAGTCATGGTAGCACTGGGAGACATGGGCTTAGCACTTGGTGCTGTTGATCCAGGGGTTATCCTCCTCCCAACCTCTTCATGCCCAGAGTGGGCTGCAGCTGGTGTGTTGCATTTCCACAAACATGATGAGGGCTTGATGCCAGTGGTAGCACTGACAATAGACTTCTTCTCCTCCTTGCAGGCCACTTCCTTGGCAGGAACCTCCTTCTTTGGGGCAATCATCTTAGCACTACTATTAGCAACTAACTGTTTTTTGCTAGATATTATATAGGAAAAGGTAATTTTGTGTCTCCCCAGGGACTGTTGGGAACCACATAGGAAACAAGGGTGACGGGCAAAAATTTGATAAATTAATTAAATAATTGCTGGTATCTCGCAATACCCATTGGGGCCCCCTTTGGGAGGCAGGGAACATCAAATGGATGAATTACATAATTGGTGTTGTTCCTCCAGGGCCCATTAGGACCCTTTAATATGCAATACTTTAATAGGCCCTCCAGGGCCCAGGAGACCTGCATAGGAGGCAGAGGACAGGAACAAATCAAATAAATGAATCAACAAAAATAAGAACCGTGTACTACAGTCAGCCACAAGCACAAATAAATATATCTGGAAAAAAACAAAAAAGAACAAAATCTCATGTGCTTCATCTATCAATGTTCCTAGAAAATGGCTTTTAAAAATTATTGAAACAAAATGGTGCCAGCTAGCTCCCTTGCCACATGGCAAGCGAAGAAGGAGGCATCAAAAACAAAGACATAATGGCTAGCACGCACAAGCACACATACCCACTCACACTCACTGGCTCCATACAATGGTAGTTGCAGCATGGTTGGCAAAGAAAGAGGTATAGGGAACAAAAACAAAATGGCCACCACACACACACACATGCTACACAAAATGGTCACTGCCGCATGGTCAGCAAAGGGGCAGACATATAGAATAAAGAACTGGCAGCCCGGTCCTGCCTGGTGTACATCCCTCCTCAAAAAATAAAAGACTTACAGCATTGCAGTAAAGCATTGCGCTAATATATATTATTTGCACAAAAGAGCATAGGTGCCTATATGGATATGAACACCAGGAGCCACCACAACTCTAGCCAACAACAGGCACACGCAGGCCAAACAATTACCTACATTTTGCATTTAATAGAAGACCATTGATAAGCCTCTAAAATGTTTATCAACTCTATAGCATACTAGCAGTGAAAATGTGAAAATGACAATAAAAAGTACACCAAGGCCAGACTAGGTTCCGAACAGTAGAACAATAATACAGTAAAATGATTAATAAATATATACAAAAAAACAAACTGTTTGCAAAGTACTGCATTAACTTACCTGCTTTTTCCCAAAAAGTAAAGACTCTAGTGATGTGGATTCAGAAGAGATTGTAGACAAAAAACTGTGATGCTTTTCCTCCAAAATCCAAATCCAAAATGAACCAAGGGCTGAACAAAGCAGAGGAAGGAGTCTTTAGGCAATAGCAGCCTGTATCGGAGGAGAGGGGTGGGGCGGGGGGCGGACAACAACAAAAAAGGGATAAAAAGAAGAATTTACCTGCTGCCTGCAGCCCGCCGCATCACTTGTCTTCTGCTCCTCTAGTTGCTCCACTGATGGCAAAGGCTCCCAGCCTCCCCTGCGGCCAATACTGAACCTGTTCTCATGCATGAGAGCAGCTTCAGGATTGGCCTGAGCGCCGAGGATTTGCACTCCCAGGGAGACTGGGAGCTGTGCTTTGCTGTCTCCAACCAAGCAAAGCAGCTGGGTCGGAGAGCTCTTCAGTGCGCATGACGGTTTGTCGGGCCTGAGTTGGCCGGCCAAACAGTCATGCGCACTGATATCAGTTCCCACCACTCCCCGTCAGTGCCTATAATCCCACTAGCCCCGCCCCCAAAGCTCAGCCTGGAAACAAAATAAAACGATAATAAACCATGGTTTATTATCATTTTCTTTTTCTTTTTTTTTAGCGCTGCTTGCAGGGGGGGGCGACCATTGTCTTTAGGACATGAAGAGGGAGTTAAAAATGTAATGCAGTGGGGAGAGCGCGTGGCCACCGGACAAGATGGCCGCCTAGCCTGGGAGCTCCTCACATCAGCAGACGACCAGAGCTATTTGGAGCCCGTTTTTTCGCAGTTTTACTGCGAAAACGGGTATTTTGAATATCGGAAGGCAGAGTGAGCCTATAATGCTGCTTTAATGGCAGTTTGGTGATTTCTGTGACCTTTTTTCAGGTCCTTTCTATTTTTGCTCACTACGGCGGCCATTTTAGTGCATCTGGCTTCCAACTGAGGAGATTATTTGCTTCTGCCTTTCTTCTGATGTATTGACACAGGAGCTTTTGTCACTTCACTCCGCTACCTTTAAGGATCTTTTATGATACTGTGCACTCCTTTGGCTTCCCTGCTGTGCTCTACATAACCTACATGAGGCTCACCATGCTGAGGTAATTTTTTTCTTCCATTCTTAATTCTTCTGCAACACTGTACTTTTTCTGACATTGGAGGCTGGGGTCTGTTGCTTCCGACCATTTTTCCTTCTGTTTTCGTGTCAAACCTCCCTACACGCTTTATGGGCAGACTGAAGAAAGTTAAGGCGTCACCTCTTCACGCTACCTCCTCTTCACAGAAATTAACCTCGTTCTTAAAATCAGTCAACTGTCCTTTGAGGAGTACTCCATCTACACCCAACATGACATCCTCATCCTCTTCATCAGCTAAAAGCTCTTCGATAGCGTCCTCATCTATTCACAAGAGAGTTAAGCAGGACCCCCCCTCTCCTGAGAAGTCCTCTTCTCCTATTTCTCTTGATCTCTTGAAGAAATTCAAGCACTCCGTTCTTTTGTGGAAGAAACCAATAGGCGCATCGAGAATTTGGACGATAACAGGTCTCAAATGGAACCCAGAGTCTCGATTTTAGAACAACGTGTCAGTGATGTGCATGATGCATCTTTGAAAATTGCAATACTGGAGAAGGAGGTGATGGTATTAAAGGCTCGTTCTGAAGACTTGGAAAATAGAAATAGAAGGAATAACCTCTGCCTTTATGGTCTTCAAGAGGGATTGGAGGGAGCAGACCCTGTATCCTTTTGCACTTCATTTTTGCCTCAGCTGGTGAACTTGCCTTCCTCAACACACTTGAATATTCAGAGAGAGCATCGTCTAGGTCCTCGCCCTATCTAATTCTTCTCGTCATCCAAACCCAGAGGTGTCATCATGTTTTTCCTGGAGTTTACTGATCTACTGAAAGTTCTCAATGCAGCGAAGTCTAAAAAGCATCTTCTATGGCAAGATTGTAAAATCTTTATTTCACAGGATGTCTCAAGAGCTACAGCTTCAAGTCATCGAAAATGCAGCAGCATGGCTGGTCCAGGATGTCCCTAAATATCTTTCTGTTAGGGAGGTATTGTGCTCACGTCACTGGTTACCTGTGAGGAAGCACTGATTTTCAAAGCTCTCTGCAAGGTCTAAAATGTTCTTAACCAGCAGGGCCCATGGTACTTGAGAACCACTTTCAACTGGTATTCTCCAAAAAGACAGCTTAGATCTGCAGCACTGAGGAAGGTGATCATTCCCAGGTTCCATTAGGCTAGATGAGGCGGGAGCACTCTTTCTATTGCAGCGGCCATGTTATGGAACAAGCTACCAATAGACAGTCGCAGTACGTGCAGGAAAGCGCGGTGGGACGGGACAGGGGTGTGGTGGGGAGGTGTATGTGACAAATGATGGAATAGGGAAAATAAAATAAATACATAAATAAAACCACTTACCTTGCACTCGCCGCATCGCTGAGTTGGCAATGCGGCGGGCGCAAGGTAAGTGTTTTTTTTATTTTTTTTTATTTTCCCTATTCCTTCATTTGTCACTTCCACCCCCCACCCCTGCCACGCCCCCGCTCGGTCCCACCGCCTCACTGCACTTACCTGCAGGGACTGCGACTGCCAATACATATTGTGAAGCTGAATTCTTACTCAGTGTTTCGCAGGCATCATAAAATCTTGTTATTCGATCAACCTTAATGATGCTCTTGCAGTCTTACCCTAGCTGTTTCTGACCAGTGCTAGCGCTTTGAAGCCTTTCTGGCTTAATGCACTCTATAAACCTAAAATACAAATACAATATACAAATGCCATGATGTCCATGCAGACTGAAGAGACTGTGCATTAGGTTCTGGAGCCCCACATCAAGTTCATTGCAGACTGAAGGGAGCATGAATGATGCTATCTAGGGTAAACATGAGTTTTATGCACATGAGAGAAGGAAATGTGTCTTTGATTATGCAGACTCCTCCCTGCTTAATCAAAGACACATTTCCCCCATGACTTCCTCAGTCTAGTTCCACATTGTGACATGTTCCCGTGGTGCACCTGACAATATATTATGTTAATACAATGCCCTTTGAGCACAAGGGAAATACGTAAATGTGTGGGGACGATATTTATGTTGTGATGCCTATCAGAGAAGAACACATTGCATAGCATATGAGTCATTCCAAAGAGGATCATGTCTATCATATATCAACTTTAGAATGCTCATTCGTTTGCCATTAATAGAAAACTCTCATTAAGATCAATACAATTGGGAATTATCTGAGTCCCTGTTGCTCAAGCATATCTACGTAAGGTTTACCATCGCTACGGCATTTAACATTAACTGTATTAAAATATTTAACCCACTTTGATAGCTATTGAATAATGTAATTATTTAAATACTAAATAGAAACGAGATGCCGTTTTAGTTGCATCAGTCACACGCCCGTGAGATGCAGATCATATTTGCCTGACAACTTGAAAACCAACATTTTCTAAATCATTTAAAAAACTTCACAACATGTGTACATTTTACGCCCTCCCCTAGCTCTTTCGAAATAGGTATGCAAATTGCATTCATTCCAGGGAATTCTGTAATGATATAAACTGTGCCATAAATATCCCAAAGCCATCGTTCACTTGGTAGCAGCCGCAGTTTCTGATCTAGGTTCAAATAACACATAGAGGTTTCGTGAAAATTGTAATGTATAATAAATCATGTTAGTTTTTTTTTGTTGCAATAAATGTTGTAATTAAAACAATAAAATGTTTATTTGGATTTCACCTCGTCAAATCTGTGTATGGCCTTTCCCAAGTGTTGGAATATGAAACTACTAATTAAAAGACATTAGTGAATGTCAATACAGCAACATTTTAATGAATCTTGAATAATCCCACTGCAATCAATTTAGATCAAAATAAGTATATTGTATAGTGCCAAAGGTGAAAAAACTGCTTCCTTTGCACTACAAAGTAATGATTGCTCAAATGAATAATGTCTGTTCATAATTTAACTGGGTAATTACTTCATTTGCATTTGCTCAGGTAATAAAAGGGAAAACACGCAGCTCCATGGGTTGGGATGAAAATGTTAAAAGGTGATTTTTGGAGAAGGTGGAACTTTCAAATGTGTTCACAGCTTGGGGGTGGCTGTATATTTTATATAGGAAGATATTGCGGTTTTTTAATGTGTGCACATTGAAATATTCAAATGAAAGCATCTATCTATCTATCTATCTATCTATCTGTCTGTCTGTCTATCTATGAGCAAGTGTCAGAAAACACAAATACCACTGAAATACACCAGTTATAGTTCAGTTAAAAAACTATAACTTCTGCCCCATCATGCACTGGCCTTAGGCCAGGCCCTGCACCCATCTCTGTGCAAACTCTCAAGCCACATTCTCACCCCTTTATTTAATTCTCACATGTCGTAAGCATTGTAATATGTGAAGGCATAAGCAGTGCATTATAAAGTTAAGGTTTTAGAACGTAACCTAAACTCTAGCGTCATTTTAACCTTTGTTTTTTTTTCAGTGAATCTGCAAGGTTTTTTGGATTATATTTTAAATTAAACCAACAGCCAACCCTTTGTGTCACGCCAAACACCACTAAACAAAGTCTATGGCCAGGCTGTGTGCCTAACCCCCATGTGTGGCCAACCGCTGCACACACTTACTTATGCCTACTACCCCTCCTGGGGTTTAGGCCATTAACCAGGACTTCCCAGCCACCTCTGTCCTTGGCTTTTCTTTCAATCTGACTCCAGGTGTAACCTATCCCCTGTGAGTCAGCCTTGAGTCCTCGGCGCCAGGTGTTTATTTCCCTTCTTCCTATTCTTTTGCCTTGAGTGTTCCAGGTCAGGACTTGCCTGCTGGTGATTGATGCAGGCTTGCAGAGGGTGTGACCTATCTAGCCCCAGCATCTTTTCATGATTTCTTCATGAGCAGGGAGTTGCAAATTCTGCTGCTATAGGTTGTTGCTGATTGTGTTTGGCCAACTGATTTGGAGGATTTTACTCAGGCCAGTGTTGATGAAGGCCTGTACTTTGTTGGTTTTGGTCACTGTTGTCCTTCAAGTTCCTGCTCCATACAGAAGGACCAATTTCACGTTGGTGTTAAAAACCCTTATCTTGGTTTGAAGCGTTAGGTCCTTGGAGCTCCAGATCTTCTTCAGCTGAATGAAGGCAGCCCTTGCTTTGCCGATTTTTGCCTTGACATCGGCATCTGTGCCGCCCTGTTTGTCTATGACACTGCCCAGGTAGGTGAAGACCTCAGCCTCTTCCAGTGCATGCCTGCAAAGTGACTGCAGTTGTGGTGGCTGTGCTAGCCTTCGGGATCTTGGTTTTCCCCTGTGAATGTTGAGGCTAAGTTGTGCTGATGTGGCTGCCAACTTGTCAGTCTTCTCTTGCATCTGCAGATGGGTATGGTTAAGCTGGGCCAGGTCGTCTGTAAAGTCCAGGTTGTCGAGCTGCTTCCATGGTGTCCACTGGATTCCATTTCTTCTCTTCGCTGTGGATGTCTTCACAATCCAGTCTATGGCCAGTAGAAAGAAAAAAGACAAGAGCAAACAACCCTGGCAGACTCTGGTCCTCACTTGGAAGGCGTCAGTGAGTTGTCCTCCATTGACTATCTTGCAGGTCGTTCCCTTGTTAGAGTTCCTGATGATTCTTATGATTTTATCCTGCACACCATAGTGGTGGATGAGTTTCCAAAGTGTTTCTCTGTCCGAGCTGTTGAATGCTTTCTCATAGTCGATGAAGTTGACATAGAGGGGGGAGTTCCATTCAATCAACTGCTCAATGGTAATGCACAGTGTTGCAAGCTGGTCTTTCCAGAAGCCAGATGTCGATGCTGAAAGTCGATACAAATGAGTATCAACTCGTTCATTCATTCTGTTCAGGATGACTATGCTGAACACTTTGCCTGGAGTTAATAGAAGACGTATCCCACTGTAGTTTGAGCAGTTATTCAGGTCACCTTTCTTGAGGATCTTGATGAGATATCCCTCCTTCCAGTCTGACAGCACCATTTCCTATTCCCAGATCAATCCAAACATGGGGTAGAGCATGCCTACTGAGGTTCCAATGCCTGCCTTCAGTGCCTGTGCACAAATGTTGCCAGGACCTGCTGCCTTCCCATTTCTCAGATGTTTGATAGCTTGCCGTATTTCTTCTTTAGTTGGTTTGCTGCAGTTGATATGCAAAGTCCTTGTCAGCTGGCTGTATGTCTGGTGGAGACTGCGACACAAGCTTGTTCAGCAGGTCTTCAAAGTGCTCCACCCATCTCGGCTGGTGGCCTTTGTTACCCATGATTGTTTTCCCAGCTTTGTCTTTAACAGGTCTTTCTGGCTTGCTGTACCTGCTGGAGAGTTTCCTTCTTATGTTGTAGAGTTCTTTCAACTTTCCATGGCTTGCTGCTTCCTGAGCTTCTATGGCAAGACCATCAATGAATCTTCACTTGTCTGCTCTCAAGCTTCTCTTTGCTTCCTTGTTGGTTTTGGTGTATTCGACTTTAGCTTTTTCTTTTTCTGCTCTTGTTCAGCTGGTTTTGACTGCTGATTTCCTTTCCTTTCTCTCTTGAATTTTTGCTGAGAGTCTTGGTGGAGATCCATATGCTGGTGTTTCTTGGGAACCTGTACCTCCTGGCAGGTTGATGTCAGTGTTTCTTTGATCTTCTCCCACTGACCTTTTACTGGGTCTCTGTCGTCCTCTAGTTGTTGTAGGACTTGATATTTGTTACTGAGGGTGACTGAGTATTCACTCCATTTCTGTGCATCTTTATGGAGAGTGGTGTTATATCAGTGGCGTTGGTTAGCCAGTTCCATCAATGCTTTCTTCAGCTTTAGCTTTAGCCTGGCCCAACAAGGTGAGGGTCTGACGTCACACCTACTCCTCTGATCACTCTCACATCCTGCAGGGACCTCCAGATCTTCTTGGCAATGCAGAAAATGGTCAATGGGAGGTGGGAAGGCCTTAGGATAGCCCTTAAAGAGAAGGATATGAAATCTTTCTGGGCCATAGTGACATCGGGTGACAGGGAGGGGAGCCCGGCCGCTGCACCTAATATAGCTCCAGAAGCCTGGGAATCATACTTCGGGTCACTATATGCAATAAGGGGAGATGAGTATGACAGTGGAGATTTCAGTGTAATAGAGTGCATGCGATTTGAGGGAATGGAGTTTAGTGTGTTGGAGGTGAGCAATGCCATCTGCAAGCTCAGTCCTAATAAGGCGCCCGGACTAGATAAACTGCCAGGGGACCTCTTCCAGGATGAACCCAAGATCTGGGCCCCTTACTTTTGCGCCTTATTTAATGCAATTGCTAAGGGTATGGATCTTCCGGATACATGGCGGGGGGCCGAGATAGTGCCTATATTTAAGAAAGGATGCCCCCTTACGCCATCCAATTATAGGCCAATCAGTCTTATTGATATTTCACAGAAACTCTTTGGCCGAGTGCTCTTGGACCGTTTACAGGACTGGGTAGAGCAAGAACAAATACTCAGCCCATACCAGGCCGGCTTCAGATCCAAGATGTCAACCGTAGACCAGATATTTATGCTACAGCTACTATTCTGGAAAACGGTTGTCTTAGAGGGTGGCAGCCTCTACTTAATATTCGTGGATCTGAAGTCGGCCTTTGATATGGTTTCGAGGGCGAAGCTTTGGAGGGTTCTGAGGGATCTTGGGATTCCCCCGTACCTGCTTGAGATTATCATAAGACTTCATACGGACAATTTCGCACAGGTTCGATGTGGGAAATTTGGTGAGCTATCTGCCCGGTTCCCTGTTCTCAATGGTGTCCGGCAGGGATGTGTCCTTGCTCCCACCTTGTTCTGCCTTTTTATAAACGGGCTTATTGATTTTTTTAAGGAAAATTAAGGATAGTGATGTCCCAAAGTTAGCCACTGGAAGGGTTCCCGCATTGATGTTTGCGGACGACACGCTGTTACTTTCAAAAACCCCAATGGGTATCCAGCGGATTTTAGATGGGTTCGCAGAGTTTTGTAAGATGTGGGGACTGGAGATAAATCTAGTAAAAACCAAGTTTATGGTCTTTAACCCGCCCAAACTGAAGCGTTCCAACCCAGTTTTACATGGCACCCCTCTGGAGAGAGTGCAGACGTTTGAGTATTTTAACTGGGAGGCATCAGTGGCAAAAGCCAGCCTTAGGTTAACACAGACGACGGGTGGCATACTGAAGCTACATAGAACCTCAGGCCTGAAACCCATTGCCCCGGCACTTGAAATCTATATTGCCCAAGCCAGAGGGGCTGCACTATATGGGGTGGAGCTGTGGGGTCACTGCCATGTACCAAATTTAATGAAGGCGGAAAACAATTTCATAAGGCAACTTATAGGCCTACCGAGCAGCACTCCACTTATCCCCCTTTGTATGGACCTGGGCATTAGGCCTCTGGATGACGAGATAGCACTGAGACCCCTTATGTTTTGGAGGCGATTATGGGTAACTCCCGAGCTGTCCGATATTAGGGCTGAGCTAAATGAGATATTGCCCCAGTGTCGTACCAAGGAAATTCCCTGGCTTTGTCATATAAAGGATCTTACTCTGAAACTAAAGAACCTAGATTTGTGGAGTTCTCCTGAAACTTCATGCACTCTGATCTCCAGATTGGAGCTAGTAAGACAATATAGAGAAATGAAACTCGCCCATATTCAAAATAGTTCTTTACATGGGCGTCTTACATCAGAGTTTTTGCTTATAAAAGACTCATATAATAAGGAACCCTTTTTGGATTTTATCCAACCCCCTAGGGCTAGGAAATTATATTCGCAATTTAGACTAGGGACCCTCCCAATCCATGCATACACGAGTAGATGGGCAAAAGATTCAAAGAAGGAATGCCTCGCATGTAATTATAAGGAGGAATCTGAAATTCATGTTCTTTTTCTTTGCCCTGCTTACCGGATACAGCGTAAGCGCTGGATAACACAACTTTGTAAAAATGTGGGTTTTAAGCAATGTACAGCGGCACTGAGAATTTTAAAATATGATACGAGCCTACCAACTGTATTTGCGGTATCACGCTTCCTAAACAGCGTGTGGCATATCAGGCGAGTCGCTAAGATATAACTGTTCAGGAGGAATCAATTGTTTAGCTTCAGTTTGATGTCCGCTACCTTTATTATGTAAATCACACTGGTTTTAATCTTTGATAGTTTTAAGATGTTCTTATTCTTTTATATCTAGTGTCGCTCAAAGATCCATGACTGTTGCTGCTATAGAGATGTTTGAAGCACAAGGATGTAAACAGCCTGTAAATATATTTGAACCTGCGTTTCTTTTTAAAAATAATGTAGTACTTTTATGGCCTAGTGCCGAAATAAAGTTTTACTGACTGACAATCTGATTCTCTGTTGAATGGTCTGGTGACACCCACATTGCCTTGTATATTCTTTTGTGCAGGAATGCACTACCACCTATCACCAGACTATTCAGAGCATAGAGATCTGCAAGCCTTTCACCATTCTCGTTCATGTCACCAAGGCCATGGTTGCCCATGACTTCTTCGTACCCAGTGTTGTCGCTTCTAATCTTGGCATTGAGGTCCCCTATCAGTATGGTGATATCACTGTCAAGGCATTTCTCTAGGATGAACTAGAGTCTGTTGAAAAATTCTTCTTTTTCCTCTTCTTTGCTGTCATTTGTAGGTTCATAGCATGGGATACCATTCATGTTGATCCTTTTTTCTTTGTGCGAAAGGTTGCTGTAATGATTCTCCAACCGTCAGATTCCCATCCAATCAGAGCTCTGCTGGATGCTGGCATTAGCATCCGTGCTACTCCCTGAATATGTGGGGCATTCTCTTCCTTGTGTCCAGAATACAGCACCATTCCTCCTGGAGCCAGTCTTTTCTGTCCGAACTGTGCCCATTTCCTCTCACTGCTGCCAAGCATGGCAAGGTTGTATTGTTTCATCTCTGCTGCCACTTGGTCTGTCTTGCCTGTCTCGTGCATAGTCCTCACGTTCCATGTCCCAATGGTGATGGTCTTGGTCAAAAGCAGGTGGATAGGCTTTGTGGCTTCCAGGGATCTCTGACTTTCACCACAAGGCGTCATAGCTCTCAGTGAAAGAGATTCCTCTCTCCCCAAGGTTGGGATGTCTTTTGGTCTTTTAGTTAACGTTTCTGTAGCTAGGATGTTTTTACATGGTGGGGTAGCTAGCCCCACACGTAACCCTCCTCATTTCACAGCTGGGCTTGGGACCAGCCACGCCTGAGCTGCATACAGCTTTCATATTTTGGCCATAAACACCCAAACTTCATTGTCTTCTCCCTTTTATTTTTATTCTAAGCTTTTTTCGGTTACTGTGGAACTACCGCAGTACCATCCGTTTAAGCTTCCATCTCATGATACCACAGTTCAGTGTAAGAGTTCCTGAAGAAGCTTGTACAATGCCACCATACTATGGGTCGGAAGCAAGTACAGGGTCTCCAGCAGTAGAACTGCTGGCCGTGCTGGATCCCATGAGAGCACAAAGGTACCCACAAACCTTATTTTTAAAGAATTGTAATCATTGGGGGAGGGGGGCCCTCTGAACCCCTTAAAAGTGCCAAGGGGTCTGGGTTTCCCTACCCTGCCTTATTATGGCCTTTTTTGAAAACTTTTTCAGGACACAGGGACTGAATGCCTGAGTCCCATAATTACTGCTGCAACATTTTCATGAGCTGCTGCACTGGCCAATCAGATCGCGAGGTACCATGGTACGGTCCTGGGTACCAGTGTGCCACATTGGCTGACAGGAGAAAAGGGTCCCTTGGCCAATGGGGTTTGAGTATTTTTTTACATTTTATTACCACTGGAGTACATAATGGTCCAGATATCACATACTTCTCTGAGAGATTAACAACTTCATGAACACCCCAAGCATATCTTCAAATACATATTTTCAAAAATTATTGAACTGAATTATTGAAAGTTTTAACTTTCTGCCAAATTTGGTCTAATTCCGTTAAGTAGTTTATTTTGCATCAGAGAGTAAAATGTCTGTTAGAAATGGGGGTCTCTAGTTGGCAATGGCTGGCCACTGTCCAAGTAGGGACCCTTCTTCCTAAGTCAGAGTGAGAGGGCTACCCTCCTTGATACCCCTGCTCAACCCTGTGGTAATGTAGCACGAGCAGGTAGGCTTATCTCAGAGGCAGTGTGTGAAGCATTTATGACCATACACAGTAACACAGTGAGGCACACTACAAAGGGACACCACACAAGTAGTTATAAAAAATAAGTATCTTTATATATATATAGACTTATCACAAGACCAATAACTGTAAAAGCCACAATACTGTCAAAAATAGGATTGCTGTTGAAGGGCTGTCAAAAATAGTTCAAAGGTTGCAAAAATAAGGTTCATCTCCAAAGCAGTGGTCTCTGCGACCCTTTCTCTCACAAAGTACCTGAATTCAGTAGCAAAACCAACAAAATGTCGCAAAGAAGTGGTAGCGATGATTTTCCTCACGCGAGGCCGGCGATGCGTTAAATCCTTGCCGCAAGGGAGGATGATGCGCCGATCTGCTGATGCATGCGGAGACTATGCGACCAACTTCTGCACGCTAGGCCGCCGATGCGATGACTTTCTTGCCGTGAGGGAGAAGTCGATGCGACGATCCTGTTGCGTTGTGCGATTGTGTTGTGATGCGAAGAAATGGCGCTCCGCGAGGGAGCAACGAAATCCGGTGCGATCCGATCAAAATTGCGGACGCACGGCGTCCGCAATGCGATGTCTTGAAGCGATGATTTCTGTAGGGGTTGCGAGCGCTCGGCGACAGCAGCGCAATGATTTTTCCAGCGCGTCTCGGCTGCAGCGGCTCGCAAAGAGGCGTTAGCGATGGTTTCGTGTTGCGAGCCCTCAGCAGCAGCAGCGCGATGATTTTTCCAGCGCTCTCGGCTGCAGCGGCTCGCAAAGGTGCGTTAGTGTCGATTTCCAGCACTCTTTTCTCTGAAGCAAACTCGAGGCCCTGGAACTCACAGGAGCCTCATCAGCAGATAGCAATCCTCGCAGGGAGGAAGCAGGAGGTTGGTGGTGGAGTCTGATGTGCCTGAGACTCCAGCAGGAGGCTAGCTCTTTTCCTAGCCCTTGGGTAATTGCTGTAACAAAAATAAAAGTTCTCTCAAAAAGTCCTTTTCCCTCTTCTTCAAGGTCCAGTGGTCACTGCTGCAGGCCAGTGCAAGAAACAACACACAAGCACAAGGACAGTCACTTCCTGCAGATTCCTCCAGTGGCACAGACAGAGGTTCCTCTTCAGATCCAGGGGCAATACAAATTGTAGGGGTTTCAGCACAAATATTTATACCCCAAAAGTCTTTGTTCTCAGAAGCTACAAGTCACTGAACCCAGCCAGAACCAGTTCTGCTCAGTCCTGGAGCACTTTGTTTACCAGGCTGCATCCTTCCTTTCAGAAAGAGGGGGTCTGCTATCAGACACACAGTAGGAGGTGGAGCCAGCATTCACCTTGCCGGGCACAGCCCTATTC